>UCOJ01000394.1:0-111854 GCA_900474305.1 Cecidostiba fungosa
CTGTAGAACATGATATGAGCGTATTGTCATCTTGAAAAACCAATCCTGTAATACTTTGAACTTGATGTTGTATGTCTAGAAGACGTGGCGTTTTACGAAACCTTTGCTTAATGGACAATGTTGAACGATGAGCATTATATATGGCATTATCTGGCTTTGGTTGTGAATTGTAATTGGCTCTAATATCCCAGATCATAATTGCTCCATCTCGAGCCCCAGTTGCAAAAACAGCTGAAAAATATTTCAATATATAATTATTGTGGAAAAAAATAACATTTATAAAGAAGCAAATGAAATACCTTTATCTTGAGGCCTAAAAACAACACTTTTAATACTGCGGGTATGAGCAACAAATACTCCTAGACGTTTTATACTTGATTCTGATACATCCCATAAGCGAGCTGAGTGATCACTCGATGCAGTAATCAGTTTCATTTCTTGTGGCATCCATGCGAGATCGAATATCGCATCAGAATGAGCCTATAATTGGTAGATAAAATTCAATATTAATTTTAATTTGTCTAAAACAAACTGTGTCATTCCCTCTGTAGCATTAATTGATATTTAAAATGAAAAATTATTTACAATGGTCCCTTCCAATGGTCTATCAGGGTCATGATTAACTGTAACTTTGGTATCTTGAAGTGCGATTTTTCCATCTTCATTGGCAAGAGCTATGACATCCTCGAAGCCAGGTTTTGAAGAAAAATAGCACGCGAAAACCGGTGGTTCCGCATTGAAAACTGGTGCATGAATATCGGGAGATATTCCTTTGTAAGTGTCTTTGTCCGAACATTTTAAGCGCAACAGGGCAACGTCATAATCTTTGTTAAATTCTAGAGGGCAAAAATTATTATTAATTATTTAAAAATTTATTAATTACATCCCAATAATAATATAATAATATGCATTACTCGAATGTGAACATGCGTAAGTATTTCATGTAAGTATAGATAATAATATAGCATATAATATAACCTATAGTCAAGCCAAGGCGGTTACACAATAAAGGATAGAGTACAACCTGTGTATTTCACGATTTACAGGTTGGATTACTTACGTAGACCTTTTTCCCGTTTAGCAATGGCTGTAACGACGTTCATTATGTTATTATTTGTCTCTACATGAATGATGTGATGGTGAGCACACGTTTGCTAAGCGGGAAAATCTGTCACTTTTCCCGCAAAATCCAAATCTATTATTGTGCACGATTATTATTATCAGGAATTAAAATCTTGAATTAGCCCGAATATACCAACATCCGACAACGTCATGACGTTGATATCGGTGTATTCGCTCTATGCCGTTGGCAGCGCTAATGTCGTTAGACAATAACAGACGTTCAAACAGGAATGCTGAAAATCGATTTTATTACTTAAAAACATAATATTTCGCGCCTCCTTGATAGCAGAGGCTAGGAAACCAAAAATCCTATCTCGTTTCCACTAATAGGTAAGTACAGCCTATATAAGTAGCTCAGTATCTGAAATTGAGCTGTATCGAGGATTGAGCAAATATATAGGTAAGGTTCAGTTTACAATTATCCGTTATTCGATTAGTAGTCCATAAATATGAAAGTGGCCGAATTTATCCTTGTTGATATTGCTAGCTTCACACTGTTTACACTTCATCGCGCGTACGCGTCAAAACAGTTGAGGTTATGTGACGCATAATGGCCAGCGATAGATCGCATAATTGTAAATTATTAATTGAAAATTATAACATTATTATTGAAAAACCAGAAAATATCATCGACAAATGTTTCAGAGTGAAAGAGTGTCATGGAAAGAAGTCCTGAGCACAGTAGCGCTGTTAATTGCTTACTTTCTCAATCGTATAACGATGGAATTCAAAAGTTCGTTACTGTTTATTTGTTTAAATAAGATTTTTATTATCTTTATTCAATGAATATATTTTCTTTATTAGAATTGTGGGAAATGAGCAGGCTATCCCCCTTGATTTTCAAGTACCGCAATACATTTTGGAGAAGCGAAAAGCTTCATGGAATGGTTTATTTCAGAAATACTCAACAATGGTTTGTGAATGTTTAATGCAAATATTTTTTCAATTTAATATATTTTATCGAATTCTCTATCATTTCTTTAGTAGTTTCATAGTATGTTGAAATACTCCTGTAAGTTTGTATTTGTTCAGAAAAATTATTATTTGACTAAAATCAAAATTATATTGTAATCATAACAATTTTACATTTTAATTGTAATTTGAATTCTATATTGTCATATAATGAACTGATTGAATAAACTATTTCATAGGTCTCTGAAGTTGCATTTAACATAAGGACTATGAAACCAGAGGAAGCGGAAGATATGCAAGAAATCGTGGAAGAACACATAGAACTTCGCATGCCAATGCGCAAATCTATGTCAATGGTGCAATATTGGGTTGATACAGGCAATCAACCTTACACGAAAAATATTAAAGACAGAACTCATTCGGATTCTGGATCTTCACTTGCAGAAGAAGAAATCTTAGAATTAGATGAAGCTGCACTCTTGCCATCTGAACAAATAAATTCAAGTCCAGAAAAACAGTCTGAAGAAGTAGGTGTTTCCAACAGCAAGTTAATGAGGATAGCTAGCTCATCAGGTAGCTCAGTGGATACTGCAGCTTATATTTTAGCCAATAACAATACTACCAAAAAGGCAGAAACCTTAGCAATTGTTGAAGGCTCTAAAGTTGTTGATAAAAAGCAAAATAACTTTTTGCAATCGTTGAATCTTGTTAATAGTGTAAATAGTATAAACAAAAATGGTAAAAAAATTGAGATGTATCAAAAGCACTTTTTGAGTGAAGATAATGTAAAAAGAAAAAATAATACGTTGAAAGTAAACCATCTTAAAGAAAACGTTGTAAATAAAACTAATAATGATTCTCAAGAGTTTGACGTAGATGCTACTAAAATTGTAAGTGAAGATTCTAATAAAGAGCAAGTAAATGACCTTCCATCAATTTTGATAAGTGAAAGCGATGAATCAGTTATTAAGAGTAGGTTTAGTACCGGTTTACAACGAAAGAAATTGTACAAAAACACAGAATCTCCAGCAGAATTTACACCAGCATCTGAAGCTGCCTCTAGTTATAGAGCACCAAGATTACCTGTGAAGCAGTGTGAGCACCCAGCATTTCAAACTCCTAAGTTGTCCAGACCATCTTATATTGTTAAAAGGACCAGACAGAAATTTAGAAGAAAGAAAAATCGTCATTTATTATCATCAATAATGGCTTCATCAAAAACTGACGAAAACAAGTCTATCAAAGATCGCAGTACAGCACAAACAAATATTCCGAAAAAATCTAAAACACAAATAAATTGTAAAGATAAAAGTAAACTGAGTTTTGACAAGGTGAAGACAAACCAAAAGAAGCTTGACAAAAATTTGGACAATAACAGCAATGACAGTAGATTGGTCCAGCAACCTCTTGATAGGAGAAAGAATACAGATGTAATAAAATCTTTGGATTGTAGCAATAAATTTAATCTAAAAACGGTGTACCTAACTCTTCATAGGTTACCATACATGTATGAAAACACTAAAGCTGATTCTGATGATGCAAAGAATTTAGAAAATCAGATTCTAAGGCGGAAAGAAGAAAAAAGATCAACAAATATCACCCAAAATGGAACTAAAGAGTTGAATATTGCTTCTCCAAATGAATTATCAAATAAGCCATGCCAGAAGTTAACAGAATCTCAAAATTATCAATCACCCAGTAAACAAAATACTCCTAGAAATACGAAAAAGGATAATTTAAAAACAAAGATGGAGATAGTACTAGCATCTAAAGAAAGTGAAAACAATGATGAAAGCAGCATTACAAATACGAATCCAGCTGACTCTAAGAAAAGCATATCTGGTTTAGAACAAGTAAAAGTTGTTGAAACAACAAATAACAATATCTTAATTACTTCTCAAAAGAAATTACCTGTTGGAAAATCTAATAAAGATAAAAATAAAATTTTGTTTGATAAATCAGTGAAATACGTGCTAGTTCTATCTTCTTCTGATGAATCTGAAGCAATTATACCTGTTCCCAGCAAAAAGTTAAGAAAACGATCGTTAAAACGAAAAACGAATATTGACGAAAAATTAGATGATAACAGTGAACATGAGGCAAAAAAATTATTGTTAAATTCAAATAAAAAGAAAAGCAGTTTAAAATTGAAATCTCAAGAATCTGAAGAAGCAAATGCTTCTAATTCTACAGTCGATCAACAAACTGTTTCATCGTCTGCAGATAAAGAAAAGATATCACCGGTGAAGGGAAAATTTGTTAACTCAAAGATGAAAATAACAAATAATAAAGACAAAACTTCTGCTGTTTCTCCTAGAGCAAAGAAAAACGTTAAGCGTCTTCCTGATGCTTTATCCAATAAAAAAGAGCAAGTATCAGATAAAATAGAATCTCAAAATAAAAATGAAAATAAAGTAATCAGTGATGTGTTGATTAACAAGCCAATGAAGATAATCAATAAAACTAATAATTTAAATGACTTAGTTAATCAAATCAAGTCTGATTCAAAAAGTGATAAGGACTCACGTGTTTCTTGGCTTACTAAGAAGCAGAAAAATAATACAAGACAATCTCACAAATCATTTGACAAAGAAAAAAATAATGTAGCAAAAAAAATAAAATTAGATATTGACAAAAAAAATGGACACTCTGTACAGAATAAGGAAATAATATTGGACAAAGATTGTCAAGATCTTAGAGAAACAAATGCAAAAAGAATAACTAGACAGAAATTTAAAAGAGATACAACTAAAGTGAACAAACTGTCATCAACAAGTAATTCTAATAGAAAGTTTGATGAAATTCTGATATTATCGGATGATGAATGTATTATACCATTGAAAATGAAGGCTCAAGCTGCTGTTTAGGTGTTTGAGAAGTTTTGAGAAAAGATTTTTGTTTTTGTAAAATTATTTATTGTAGAGTAAAAATATAAAATTGTATATGTTGATTTTTTTTAGCTCGATTACTTTTGTACAGATACAGATAATTAGGTCTTTAAGAAAATTATTTAATATATATTAGGATAGAATTTGATACATTCATTTCATAAACTGAAAGAATATTACTTTAAGGTTCACAAACATTTTTATTTGCTATTTTGCTTTTCATGACTAAATTTATTTGAATAAAATCAGAAAATATTGTGTTATAAAATATTATACTTGAACATATCTAGGCGACTGTATATACGAAAAATAGTATGCAAAGAACAATATAGTTGATGCATGGTATTAAATTAGCTATTTTTACTTCTATTGTAATGAAGAAGAATTTACATACACGTATTCATTATATCAACAGAAATCATAAAAACGATTGGTCCAAAGATTAATATGCCACTGATTTATAAAAAGGCTTTTATGACATCACGTAATCACGACTCAATTGCTGTGTACAATTGTAATCTCTCTAAGAATGTAAATTTCATGCCCCAGTGTATATACTAATAAATTTTTATAGTTTGCTGAAAGCTTAAACAACAAATATTTATTTTATAAATCTAATTCCTTTGATTGCAGAAAATTGTCCAATGTTCAATCAAGAAGTATTAACATCGAATGCGTGTCTCGTTAATTCGCGCTCTAAAACGGTCGCGATATATTTTTCCAAGAAATCATGCACCTTCATTACTCGAGTGATTAGTGAATTTCAACGAGTTGCACTACCGATTATATGATGTCTAGACAGTAGAAGATGGTGCGGCTGAGATACGTAGCCTTGTAACACAACGTGCTCCCATTTGACTTCTTCAAAACCATTTTTCTCAATGTCTCTAGTTGGATTAGAATCCAATCGACAACCGCCGTAAAGTGCCGGCCATATCTTTGTTCTCGTCAATATCATTTGCATCCAACCGATGAAAGATCCTTGTTCATCGGGTAAGTGCTCAAAGAATAAATATCTTCCTCCCTAGAAATCGTTTGAAAAATATTATATCACCGTTTTTTACTTGCAGGTGGTTGAAATTTTTTGAAAATTCAGTAATAACATGTCCAAATAATACTCACGGGTGCGAGTACTCTGCGAATTTCTTTGAGCGTCTCGTTGATAGATTTCGTCGAGCAGAGACTTCGCGTCGTTACGACTACATCTACACAGCCAGTGGGTATTGCTTTCAACGAACTTCCATCGGCGATGATGAATCTTTCGAAAATAACATGCTCGAACTGCCAGGCTCTGTTACCGTTGATCAGATAATCTCCCAATTTTCGATTACAATCGACTGCGATAAAGTGCGCGCCCTCGGGGTAGTATTGTATATTGTCACCTGGAAAAGAAATACAAGTACCCAACACTTCTTTAACAAAATCAACAAAAATCAGAAAATTATGTTATAATAGGAAAAAATATCGACCAGTTTTCACTCCGATTTCTAGTATCCTTATACTGTTCAACGAGCGCAGAACCTCGTCGTGCGAAACGATGTGTTCCAAGGGTGCGAAAAGTTTTTTCTTGTAATTCGAGGCCAGTTCGGCGCACTCGGTTTCGAATCCGAGGAGAAAAGCTTTGTAATTACTTTGTCGGAATCGCGACCACTTCCACGAGATCAGGCTTGACAAGACGACGAAAACAATTACGATAAGTCCGTACTTTGTGACGAGGTCACGCATCCACAGATCGATTGTGCCCATTTTTATTTTCGAGCCTTTTCATCGTCGTTCAACTGATTATTTCACTCTGTATTTTTTCGAATAACTCGCTTGTATTATACGCGTGACACGGAGAAAAGAAAGAAGCGCAGTTGGATTGGATATTATAGCGTTTGTCGACATTCGACGTCTTGCAATCGACTGAGCATATATATTTTTTTATGTCTGCATAAGACACTGCAGGCTAATCTGTGAAGCTTGCCTGAATACTTATATATCGTTTAAAGTCCAATGTACGTATGCGACTCGAGACTCAATCGCGTGTGATAAGATAAAAATTATACTTTTATGGTTTAGAAAGTTTTTCGACGCTTAGCGTTAATATGTGTATAGTGTTTGATTGTCGTAAAGTGATGTTATATCGTTATAATGGATCGTTTTGCCTGTATTTATAATTATTTTAACAATAGGCACGTGCTACGGGATGTTAATTTTATCGTTGTTTGACTGATTGCGATATAGCAATAAAGTGTAACAGAAATTGAAATGAACAATCATATTGTATCGACTGCAAAATATATCTGAATTGCGAATGTCAAAATGTCATTTCAAGATAGCTTGAGTATTGCATATAAACAGTGAAATAGGCGTATATAGTGTCACTTGGTTTCGCTTACAAAAGAATGTCGTATCGAATTGCACCAAGTCTATGCAGTTTTTGGCTTGAGAATGTCTATACCAAGAATGTGATTCAATTTCATAAAATTTAATGATAAGTTAAAAAAGAAAGAAACGAGCTGTATTGTATATTTTATGAGAAACTCTTGTAGATAATGATATGCCTGTATATAAGATATTTACAATGCGATGCGTTTGATTTGTTAAATATCTTTACAAGATGATATTTTTCGTGTAACTATTTATAAATTGATTACATATAGATCTTTATTTTTATGACTAAAGTGTATTGTATACATCTGCCAAACAAAACTAAAAAAGTCATAGTGCATCACGTTTATTATAACGAAAGCATCGATAATTTCCGCAAATCATATAATAAATTTAAAAAAACAACCGCGAAACAAAAAGTGCACGTTGTAATCGACAAATTATTTACAAAGCACATCCTCAATACACAGCATAATATAAGAGCCCTGAAAAAGCAATCACTCGACTCTCGCCGCAATACATACACGCACAAGTGCTCTCTCGCATCAGTCTATATAGCATTTATCGCGGACAAAGCTCTGCAGCGCGCAGAGGGCGCGGGACGTTCGATCAAGCGCGAAAAGTCAAGCGAGAGCAGAGAATATATATACCCACAAGACAATAGGCCCCTGCGAATATCTACTTGGTCCATGTTGCCAAGACAAAAAAGTTACATATATGTACATATCGAGAGAGAGGGGTCGCAGTATATACATACATATATACATCAGTCAAGAGTGACCACAAACAAAAAACGGCCCCATAGCGGATTAGACTTCTGTTGCATCCGTAGGCGTTTTGTTGTCGCTATGTCGGGCGGGACGGAGGTTGGCCGTTTTCGCGATGGCTCGCTGAGTCGTAAAAAATCGCGAGCGCTTTTTTTTCCCATCACCGCGCGTGCGACTCTCGCATGCGGTGAGCGCTTTTATGCGATCGTTTCCTTAGCTTCGGGTGTATTTTTCTTTTTTTAAATGGCGGGCACGGGTGCAATCGCGAGAGTGAACAATTATAAAGGAGAGTATGTAGTTGATATGGCGCGGGGGGCAGTTTGAAAAACGCGCGGTTTGTTGGCCGGAGGGATCGATTGGAAAATATTTGGAGCTGTATTGTCAATATTATCAAAGTATTTTGTTATTGAGGAAGATTAAAATAAATTATAAAATTGCATCGACCCGACAGACCAAAATATATAGTGTTTTATCGGAACCTCTTCGTATTTAAATGTTTTTTTATACTCGACTAAAAAAAAAGGAGATCGCGCTGATAGGCGGGTGTTTCGCTTCGTGCTCAGCAATAAGCTGTTCTGCAGAAGCCCTTCTGTTGTATGTATATACATATATACGTATGTACGTGTGTAAGTTAAATCTGCTGACGCGAGAAGAGCATTGTCGTCGTCAAGTTGAAAGAGAGAGAGAGATGAGAAACGCGAACGAGGCGGAGAGTCTGTATACAACACGACGACGCACCTGAGGAAAAAAACAGGTCAGCTGATGCTGTGCTGCAGTCGTCGTTTCAATAGTTGTGCCTTCGTTGCAATTTTACACGATCACAGAGATGGTTATATATACGTGTTTTTGTGTGGGTATTGTGAATAACGTGCGGATGAGTTCGATTTGAAAGTATGCTTTTTTTTACTTTGAAAACAATACATTATGGTATGTATATGTATATATTTGCCAAAAATATCGATATCGCTACTTTGTGCGGTAAAACGTCGAAGAAAGAAATGCCGTTGATTTACTGCATAAACTATGCATCGTCCTGAGTTTAAAACAATCGATTATATTCTAAACCGTTAATTAATTTTCAAAATTATTACGTAATTGCGCGCTCCACACGTGACCTCAACGTTTTCCAAAATGGCACCTGCAGCGCCATATGCGGTAAAAAACAAAAACAACCATTGTTTGCAGGTCCATTCGCGCACCGGCCTCCAGTGGACGCTTATCGGTATGTTAGTCTCGGTCGAAGAATAGAACAGTTTTTCGCGTGCAGTGAATCTCGTTGACGATTGATATCAGTATGTCCAGGAGACGAATTCAGTGTCGGTCGAGGTGGACGGTGGACGACTTCTACGGGGGTGATAGAGTTTCGCTGTCTGGGAGGAGGCTCATCATCATCTTCGAGAAAAGTCGACGGTTTACCGGTTCGAGCTAACGACTAACGACATCCATAAAGGTAAGTCCTAAAATACTTACACAAGATAAATCGTTATTGGCGTCATAACCCTTTATAACAAGAATCTGTCCTGTCCGAATCGACAAAACGCAGTCCGCAAGGGAAGCAAAATCCTTGCATAAGAAAAAAAAAATGGCGGCCCTCTGTTGACCCCCCCTGAAAAAAACCCGCATATATCGTGACGCTATTTATACTTACAAACTGACTGAAAACAAAGTCAGCAATTATCCCGAGAACAATCTACCACTTAATCGAGAATGACAGTGCAACATCTCCACAGAATCCAAAATATTTCAACGCCGCGTTACTCACTAATTACACACACACACACTGCGTTCTTTCTCATCTATAACCTACAACACAATTTCCAGAAACTTAAAACCGCAGCGTAGTGTCACCCGCTTGATTACTGTACATACATACATGTACACACGCCAGATGTGGGCGTCGTTGGCTCAGCGTATTTTTTTTTTTCACCATCACGTCGCGTGCAATAAGTATATATTCCACACGTGTGGAAGGGGAGAGAAGAGGTGGAGAGAAGCGATTACGCAAAGCGTGGCGGTATTTAGTCGGGCTAATTGCGAGTCGAGGGTGTGCCGTATGTGACACGCGACACCGACGGCTCTCTTTATATGTATATATATGTGTCTATCATTTGCGGAATCGCGGGTGAAACGGTTATAAGGACGGGGACAATGCGGAGGGAGATGGGGGAGGTTATATATTAGCACCTACGCTGTGTGTTTTTTTTTGTGCCTCGGGATCGAGGTCAGTTTTTGGTAATTTTGTAATAGGTGTGTAATTAGGATTGTTCGGCGACATATGCGGGAAGGGTGATGTTTGCCTTTCGTCCTGACGGTTTTGTTGTTTAGGAATTTTTTTTTCACGATTGTATTGCCGTTTGAGAATCAATACAACTTTTCAGAAAGGAATTGGTATATAAATTAGTATAAATACATAATGAACCAAGTAAAAGTGCAATTTTTCACAAAATATTAGCCATCTTTCGAGAAACCCCAACGTTCTGATAAATATACCTAAATTAGTAGAAACACAACTTCCCAGCCAAAGAGAACTAATCAGAAAATTGATCACGCCTCGTTCCGGGAGTGACATTTGGAAGCGATTTCGTAACAAGGTCCTCTCACTTTTTCAAAAAAAAAAAAGAGAGAAACACATGAGACGCGCGCTTTCGTCGCTCTCCCTTCCTCGAAAGACGCTTCTCAATAGCCCATAATAATCCAGTGCACAGTAGGCGACGCGTGGACGGCGTGCGCTCTCTCTCTCTCTCCCTGAAAAAGAGAAACTATCGCTACGGCGTGAGATTTTCCCTCTGATGCAACTCAACTCCTTAGCGCTGACTTCGTAGTAGTACACGTGTAGTTTCTGAGAAAGGGTGCGAGTCTCGTCGTTGACATGTGAAATTGCTCGCTTTGTTTCGAAGAGAGAGAGAGAGAGGTGCGAGTGTAAAGGCCGTTGACGCACATGTGGAAACAAACAGCTGTGATTGAGAAGTTACGGGAAGGATCTGTGTATAAGCCCCCTTTTTTTATGCGCGCTCGGGGAGAAAGACATTTTTTGGATTGATATGGGGTGTTGCGCGTCGTTGTATATGGCTGGAAATGGAATTAGATGCTTGAAGGGATTCTTTGAATATTTATGCAATATTTATACAAAGTCAATAATACGAGGGGTGGTGCTGCTAGTTGTGATAATTTTTCTAATATTTAAAATAAAAAAAAAGTATACCGTAAAGCCGCAGCATCAGAGGCCGACAAGTGGGTGGATATATAGGCGTGACGCCAACAGCGCAAAAAGCTAAGCTAAAAAGAGAATGCCCTAACCCCGGTTGCGCGCGAGTGGCTGCTTTCGCCTATCTCGTCTTCTTCTCTTCCCCCTCGCCGCGCGCGAAACTTTATACACAGCACCAGTTCAGCGGCAAAGACAAGCGTCTTTTTGAGAGCGAGTATAGCGACGTCGGCAGCATTGTCTCTGCCATTGTTGGCGAATTGTAATCAATATTTTCACAATATGCGGCGCCATTGTCCGCGGCACGAGCTACCGCCCACTCGACACTTATAGAAGCGAAAATTTTCAAACGCCGCAGAAGCAGCGGCAGCCGCTTCGTCAGCCCCGACGACACTCTCACCCTTCAGACTCTTCCCAGGAAATCTTCATCGACCTATCCCTTTCTCTCTACTCCTCTCTGCTCTCATTCTTCTCGATTGTCTCTCTCATCTTGGCTATATGCGCATAGGCATGTGTATTAATATATATATATATACCTGAGAACGAGTGTTGACGCCCGTCGTCATAAACTCTCTATTTCTTTTCCTCTGTATTATAATATTCCGCGAAAGGGATTCACGCGAAATATGATGTTTACGGGTTTTTACCAGAAAAAAAACGGTGAAATCGTGTGTTTTGAGCTTGTTGATGACTGCTGCCCGCAGGGGTCCTTGAAAACACGGACGGGTTTTCTCGCAAGTTTGTTTTACTTCTCTGAAAAGCGGGCCACGAGTCTGTGTGAAAAAAAAGAAAATGTTTATGGTTCTGTATATAGAGAAGCGGGTTTTATGATGCGTTTCAGCCCTTTATTGTTATGGCGTGGATATATACTTAAAACATAAGCAGAGGAATTTCGTGGATTAGAGAAGAGTAGGAGGGAATGTAAAGCGCGTTTCGTTTTTACGAGGCCTCCTTTTCACGAGAAAAATGCGTGAGGTCAAATATTGGGTTAAGAGTGTACCTATATATTAATATTTTAATTTCGATAAGTAATTATTAATCAATATAGATTGGGAAAAGCAGAGACATTTAAATTTCTCGTACATATAGCAGTGGGTTTGTTTCAAACAACTTCTTAATCGATTACGGCGCGTGCGCACTTTTCAGTGTCAAGTCATAAAGCATGGAGCTAAATCCTAAACTTTTTCATAAAGACTATAATAAACAAAAATCCATTGAAAACGTCCTTCTCCTCAATTACGAGCGATGATGAACGTCCGACCAAAGGTCCCATCATCCTCTGGGCACAAGTCACACAGGGCAGCATCCCTGAAAAGTCTCGTCGTCCTCGTGGCGATCGCGTGTGGCCTCGCGTGCCAGCAGGGGCATAAGGCCTCGCCTCGTAATACTAGCTCACGCAAGGCAGAAACCGTTGCCTCTCTCTCTCGTATCTGTGCAGCAATAATAAGCGCGCGCTCGCTCAAGATATTGCCATAGGCGTAATAAATCAGACACGCGCCGGCTGGTGCATCGCTCCGACTTTTCAGAGCATTGTCGTAGGTTATGACTTGTTGACGCTGCGAGTTAATGCGTTTATTAGTTTACTGTCTCCTCTGGCGGCAGGCATGACCTCACTTTCGCAATAAACGACCACGCGACTGAGCGCGCGCTCGCTTGCAAGAGAGAGAAAGAGAGAGAGAGAGGGAGGAAGTCTTTGACGAGTCCTTCTTCTTGTTGGCCGATCGGTTCGTAAATGGCGAGGTCGTTAAGCGCGCGCAGAGGTCATACCGGTTTCGGCAAGGCTGAGAAAAATGTCTATAATATCAGCACGCGTTTGCGTGAATGGGGAGGAAATATTGCGAGGAGCCATTGTCGTTTTTGTACCTTTACGGTATGAGGCGACGAGATAGACTGAGATTAGGCGCACTTTGTTTGATTTGTATAGGTGCAAAAGGACGTTTTGAGCTTCTAATAAAGCGATTTTCGAGAGCGTTGTGTATTTATGCGCGCGGAGTAAGGGGATTTTAAATCTTACGGAAATTGGATACTCTGGTTTTCATAATTGATGCGCGTATCTCGATTTCCCATTTAACAGTTATATGTTTAAAATTTCTTGGATGATTGTTCACATGCGTGTTTGAGATACTGATTGAACTGAAATTTTTTTAAATTCACGAAAAGAGTACAATTGTTTAATATAAAAATATTTAGAGTATAATAATAAACGACTTTTGGCAAATTTTCAAACATACTTTGTAATACGCATTTTTCACTTTTATGATCCAACCAGCCGGAATGTAAGCTATAATATTTTACATAGTATACAGTCAACACGAGTGTCCCAAGGTATGAACATTTAAAATTCTATTAAAAATCTCGAAATTACTCACATATTTCTGTTTAACGTAAAGAATTTCTTAAACAAATGATAATAAATAGGATTAGAACAGTCTACTCTGTAGATTTTGAACAAAAATTACCACATTTTGTTCAATACAAACTTTGTGTCAAAAAATAAGCGAAAAGTTGCGCAGAAGATTCTATAAGCATAAAGATTTCTATCTCGGCAAACAGAAGGCAAAAGAATGCTGGACACTCTGTGGTATGCACGCCGAGCTCTAATCAGCGGGACTTCCTTAACTTCATTTAAATAAGAGCCAAAAGCCCGAACACAGCACACACAGAGTCCTTAAAGACATAGATAAATGTCGCTGCGAGAGAGCTAGAATTGCAGCAGCCGCAGTTTCCGCATCCGCGGGACGCCTCCTCTCTCTCGGGATGTTTTTTTCCAGCCAGAAATTCCGAGTAAGGGCTGGCCAGTCGACAACCTGACACTATTGGCCAAACAATGCCCGAGGCCCGAGACTACTAAGTGGTAATGTTACGCGTTTTCGAAAAACTCCCGCGGCGAACCTCGCTAATGTTCTACTTTCGAGGTCTCGCTCTTGGCTTCTCTTATACGGCATGTGCTGCTGCTGCTGTTGCAGCACACGCCTTTACTCGTGCGCACAGATCAGGACAATATATAATGTGTCGGGCTATGCAAAGTGCTACAGTTTACGTTTTTGCGCTCAATGCTTTTCGAAGATCGACGGGGAGAAACGAGAACAGTTATACAATGGACTTCCGTGGCTCGGTATAATGGACCATAGAATCTTTTTAATTGACCGGAGGTGAAATGTAACTTCCTTTTGAAGGTTCGAATATGCTTGCAAGCGTTATATGAATGCAAAGTTGAGCTATAATTGTAGCATAACGAAGTCAGCGCGCGCTTGTAAGGCGCGTCGAGGTGAAAGTTTTTTACTGTCAGGATAATAATGGATCAATTTTCAGTTTTGTCTCCATTATTTCCTTTTCAACGTACTGTTTGAATTCTGAGGATTAGCATATTTTTTACGTAACATGTTTTAAAAATCTAAATAGATCCAAATTAAATTTTTACTTAAAAGATTGCAAATTTTTAAAGTATTGAAAACGACAGCAATATCGATCTCTGATTTTTATCGTCTTCATTTACTGTGTATCTAGATGGCGCTATAGTGCTGCATTTTGGCTTGCTTTCGCCGATTAAGTTTTCTTGAGTTCTCATTTTTATAACTTATAACTATGCTCAACGAACTTTATTTTTTATTCAGCCATAATTCTGCAATTTCACTAGACCAACTTAAACAATACGCGAAGCATACAATGCCATATTCTCAAAATCTTCATGAAATTTGTACACCCAATATACCCATTCATCTCAATCATAAATCAAAAGAAAGGACCTTTTCAGGATACGCCGCAGCACGCATATCTATATAATACCATAATATCCAAAAGCGTAGCGAAACTTTTCTCAAAAATCCCACCATCCCCGATTCTCACACACGTCGATCGAGAGCGAGTCCGCATCAGGCCCAGAAAATATTTTGTAAACTCGGGCGCAGCATCATCCAACACTCGAGTAGGCATATCACACAAAAGCTGCAGACGCGAATGATGGGGAATCAGCTGTCGCTTTATACCAAGTGCCTCCAACTCCAAGTCCCTTTTGGAAAAACATTTTCGCTCTCCGGTCCCCGCCCACACTGCTCCTCATCGTCGACTGGCTTTTCCATAAGTGCACGCGAAACAGAGACGACGTTGAGAAACGCCGACGCATTATGGTCGAGGAAGAGAGAGAGAGAGCAGGTCTCTTTTGAACGCTCTGGTAGTCTGAGTCGGGTCCAGATGCTGCTAATTTCGCTGATTTGCCATGACGGCCGGGCCAATGTCGAACTGTGTGAGCTCTTATTCTTCTTCTTTTTCTTCGGGTGTGCAGTCGAAGGATGCGCGCGTGCATGGCGAATTTTTCCTTCGAGTGATTCGTCACTCGACGCTGCGGGGGTGGCTTCGCCCGATAATCTATTTATTGCGTGCATAATCGTTCGCCGACGACTCCATTCTCGTGCAGCATTGAATTTACTCACGGCTGATGTGCGTGCTCATTTCGTCGATTATTTCGTTTTGTGAATAGTCCAGATTATTGATATTGTAATTTTGGGATGAGATCATTTTTCTAAATTTTTATTTAGCAATCAGTTTATATTATTTATATTAAAAACTATGAGTTACTGTATAATCTATAAACGCTAAAAGAATCGCCGTCATAATACCGAACAGTTCTTGAAACTGATGTCGTTTATAATTCATTCTGTTGAGTAATGTATATAGATACAACGTTGGATGTGCTGCGCAAAAAGTATCACTATTCTATAGAGATATGAGAAACTGTGTTATAATTTCAGGTCGTGTAGGAATATTAGATTTATTGTAATCGATAGATCTTTAAATAGTCTCTTCTGCACTTAATTGCTTATACTTTTTACATTTTTTATCGCCGTTGGTGTAACTGTCGTCGACTGCTTTTTATAGCTTTAAAGCGTTCCCATTTCTTTCCTTGCTTTCTATTGTTTAGTTGCATTACTCTGTAGAAAAAAAATAGTTATGAGGGTTTTGTGTCTCTTAAGGTTTTTATATAAACATCAGTTGCTGATTTATCTATTTCTTATTTCATTTTTTTTAATAGCATAATTTCTAAACTTTAAAATGTGAACAAATGTTATACTATTCATGTATACATCCATATTTGCTCGATATTTCTTTTTTTTTCAAAAACAATAAGTATTGTTCAAAACCTCACAGAAAAATGATATAGATTCTATAGTAAAATATCTACAATAACTTATAACATCCATAGTATATTCATTCACTATACACCACTTTCAACCAGTTCTCAAAGATTAATGAAGTACTCGAAGAAGCCGCGCATATACCAACCAGCAAAGACAAATACTCCCGGCAAAGTCAAAAATCATTGCTAGCTTAGTACCCTCGCCGCAAATCATTAATGCAATCTCAGCATTTTCCGAATAAACTGCACAATAAGCGACCGCGTGCAGACGAATACGTCTTTTGCAACTGGAAAACGACTCGGAAACCGCATGATATATTCTAAACCTCACGAAGCCGCAAATGATTTATGCGGTAGAATGCTTAGCGAGCACATCATTAGGACTAATCAAGAAGAAAAGGGGGAGAAGCACGAGAAGAAGAAAGCTCGGGTCGACTTGTCGTCGATGTAACGCGGGAATAAAGGCAAATGATGCTGCAGTCGAGGAGTCATCATCAGTGTCATATTTCGTGAAAAGCTGAAAAAGCCGGCGTTGAAGTATACGCCATTGTCGGCTAGCTTCATTACTCGTTCGCGCGTCGCGCAGCACCAGCAGCATTCCCGCCAGGGGGTCAGGATTGCGTGTCCGAATACCCGCGTGACTCTTCGAAAAATTTTCGCCGACTCCGAGGGTAATTTGCATTCTCTCGCCTTGGAAAGCTCTCCTCCCACATCCGAAACAACTCTGACTTCTTCTTCTCGGCTTCTGACTTCTACTCCGTTTTTGAATGTTGCTATAGCTTCAAAGCTATATTTTCTATAATTAAAGAAAAGTGGAGACCCTTTTCCAAGTTTTTCTTTCTGAAAAATATTTCAGCGCACTGCGCATAATCCCAAACGAAATGTCAAATTTGCTATATAACGCCGCAACGAAGGGCATAATCTCGGCGCTCATAAAGTGTATTAAACCCAGCAAACAATAATTTTGACGACTAATTAGTCAAAGTGATCCGGGTATATACTACGCGTATACACATCTCTAAACCAGCTGGCTGTGGGCAAAATAAAGGAATTTCCGGCGAAGGGTTTGATAGGCGGGGTGCGTCGGCCATTGTGATCATTGTGCGACTTGTTGCTGTGCCAAACGACATTAATGCACTTTAGCCGGCAAGGAAACAATGCCTACAAGGCGGAGTGGGTGGAAACTCGTCCCTGCCTCTATTATAGAGAGGGAGAGAACTCCCGGGAGTCCAATATGCCCGCGCGATCCGAGAAAGTGTATGTATATACATGACACACAGCAAAAAGAGACGAGGCAACGGATTATTATTCTCCGTTTCCACGAGTCCTCTCGGGGGCGGTTCCCGTGCTTTTGTCGACGGACGCTAATGATTCGGAGGTGAAGCTCGCGAGGCGGCATGATGAAACGAAATGAGCTGGGCTTGAGATCGTGTATATTATATACAGGAGGGAGGAAGTTGCGAGAGGAAAATCAAAGTCATGCAATTTACGCGATGATGACGTTATACTCTCTGTTGATGGAGATACACAGCCGTGAGGGGCTGAAAATATTTTGAAAACTTTTTATCCGTCGGTGAGTTATGGATTTTTTTACAAGTTTTTTTATTTTTCGAACTTTTAGCTTGCAAAGCAAACAAATAGAAACTCCGGTAGCCGGCACGAAATTAATGATTAATTAATATCCCTCAAAATTTATACACACAAACCATTAGCGGATGCATCAACCTTTGTGTATATGTATACTCCTACAGCTCGATTAATATTCGACCGATGGTCATCGAAAAGGTCGAAAAAAAAGGTTCGACTGAAAGGCGCTAAAACGTTCCCCAAAAAGTCACATATAGCTTATACACAGGGACGTGTTGTGTGCATTACCTATAGTCACACATACCAACACACACGAGCAGGTCAAGAAAGAGAGAAAGAAAGATTAAAGATCAAAGGAGTCCTTTGCTGCTGCTGGAGTGCCGCCGATTGATAGCTGGCGAGTTTGACGTGACAGGCCACCTTCGAGGCGAGAAACCCGCGCTCCCAAGCTCAAGATGAACACATCTCGCGGTCGATCCTTTTCTTTTATATTCTTTCGCTGTATACGTGACGCGGCGGTTGCCGTATTTTTTTTTTCTTTCCGCCCACTTTGGGAAAAATCGCGCTTTGTCTTAATTTAGACGCTTGTCCAAGCAGGAGCTTCGAGGGGTCGGGTGTGGCCTCGTTTTTGGTCTGGGTGCGTTGGATAATGTTTTAATTTCTGTGAAGGTTGATTGGATAGAGGTACGAGTAGTTACGGACCACCTATGAGATCTAATGAGCTTGTGTGATTTGAAATGAAAGTGTTGGAAAATTTGTTCTGGTTTTGAAAAAATTGAATTTTTTTACGGTTTATATTTATCGAGTTCCAACAAGTGTGAAAACAATTAGGTTGATGAAACAAAACGAATGGATAAGATGAATTAAGTCAGAATGAGTATACAAGCGATAGAGAAATGTAATTAATTGTCATAAACTCAGAAGCAGAAGACTCACAAAATTTAAAAACCACCTCTGCAGCAGCAAAAAAACAATAACGAAAGCAATCTAGCTGTCTTTTGTCTTCCATCGTCCGGGTCCCTTTCTCAAAATATTTTTCTGGCTCCCTCTCTATTTTTCTATTTCTCATTCCCTCTTCGTCTCTCTCTCTCTCTCGTTGCAGCTCTCATTCTCCCGACGAAAAGGCCGGTTACCTGCTATATAGCCACCACTGAAGAACACCCGAAAGCTTCGCACTCGCAGCGTAAAACTCGGCAGCAGCTGTCGTCTAATTGAATTATCTAGTTTCCAATTCGACGCGGAGATTTCCACGGGGCCGCACCCGTCGAGAAGTCATGATGGCTAAATATTGAAAAACACGGCTCGGCCATTGTTGCAGCTATCCGCTCTCCATTGTTCGTCGATCGTGCGCGCGCAGATGCTCCGGAAAAACAGGTTTTCTTTCTGGAAGAAAAAAATGCGGTAGTAGCTTTCATGGAATGCGACGCTCTGATGTATATGTAATATACGAGTGATTCGGTGAGAGATAAAGTCTGCAGGTGTAATTCCAAGGTATAACCTTTGTGGGGAAATTTACATTTAAAGTTCCTTTTGGAGCTGCGAAGCAGGAGGTCGACGGTTGACGTTTCAATTGACGATGTATAGACGCGATAAGAATTTTCAGAGGGACTTTTATGTACTTGAGTTGTGACTATTTAATGGGTCTACTAAACTGCTTACAAATTTCTGTTTTAGCCTGGAATATAAATTTTCTCCTTTCGTCGATGGAAAACGTATATACGTATGATTATTTGGAAATGCCGATATAATGCGATGGCTACCGTTAGATGACTCTACACGTAATATGTATATGTATTTTGTCGTTATTATATTTTTTATTGCTCACCAACAAAAACAACCAGAAATCTTTCGCGTTGCTGCTTCGCATACTGAAAATGTTAGAAACGAAAGAAATTCTCTTGATTATTTAAAAATAATCTAAAATATCACAGCGTAGGAGTAAGATCCATATAATAATTCTACAGATTTACCGACGAAAGACGCACTATATAATACACGCATATCCACAAATCACTCGCCGCATAGACCGATTTTCCCCGGAAAGCTCGTAAAAGTAGCTCCAATAAAAATGCAAAAGAAATTAAACCCCGACATACCATAGAGCCACACCATAGGAAGTACTGTACATCAGTCGCGCCGATTTCTAAGCTGCAAAAAGCCTCGCGTCGACTTTTCGCTCGTCCATCCCCCGAAAAAAGAAGCCACGACTCTTTGGCTTTGAAAAACCAAGCAGTGGCAGCTCGTTATGCGCTTTCCGAGTATAAGATACAAGTCAGCGCAAGAGAGTCGAGCGAAAAAAAAAAACGCAAGCCCTCATTGTCACACAGCGCCAGTCCGGACGACGAGGAGAGCGAGTCACGCCCCAGGACGAGTGGCTCTCGGGGTTGTAAATCCGTAATCCTCATTGCGTCAGTTAAGAGACAGAGAGAAAAAGCGAAACGCGTGCAGAGAGGACACAATAGCCGGACATCGTTCTCTTATACCCACCGGTGAGAGAAACGGACGTAAGGAAGAGACAATGCGGCAACGACTGACGCGCGTGACGACGCGAATAATGCCTCGTCGTAAAACACTAATGTCCGATCATGAGGAGAGATTTTCGGATGCTGTGCTCGACCTTTTTTTCTTCTTCTTCTTCTTCGAGCTCCACGCAGGAGGGCATTTTTCGCGATTTTTCCGAGAGATTCTTCCTTCTCCTGTTTTTTTTAAGCTGATGCTTCGTTTTTTTTTCGGAAAGGATGCAGAAGAACGTTGACTTCTTTATACATTGAAAATGTGTGTGTGTGTGTGTGTGTGTGTGAATGGCTTTGTCGGCGATTCGGGATGCGCGCGGGACGCGAGCGGGAGGATTAAGTCGTCGGGGAATTTCAGTCGAGCGTGAATAATCGGTGAATGATACGCCAAAGCCTATTCGGACGGCTTTTGTGACCGCTTGACTTATAAGACTCAATGTTTTGGCACGCATTTCGACGCTTTTCTCGATGCGACGGCCGTTCCTAGAAGTGTAGCGCGGATTTCGTTTTCGAGCTGCTGTGTATAAATTCTAGAAAATGTATACTGAGACGCGCTTTTTTATCGGATCCCTGATGCGTCAGTGAAAGATATCGTGTAACGCCGCGTATAAAAGAGAAAAACTCACAATACCGATCACCTGTCAATCGGATAATATAGATTCGAGGATCGACTGAATGGAAAATGATTAGCTTAAAAAATTGCCAAGATAATCGTACAATGAAGCCTTGAAATGAGGCTACTCGTGTGTCGCGGGGGAAAATCCTTTCACACGTGCAAACCAACCGAGTCGTGTCACACGATCCTCCTACGATCCTTTCTCTGAAGTGTCTTCCGATTCCGAAAAGAGGAAAGAAGGGTTGCTACATAGACGTCAGTCAGCGCGTCGGTTTTCCGTAAAGGAAATTTGTCAGAAACAGACTTCTTTAAAAAAAAAAATTAGAACTGTATATTTTTGCTTCCTTCGCAATAGTAATTTTTGAGTCACTTGGCAGCGGTTTTTTCAAACAACAAAAATCTCGAGAAAAACATCCGCAGCGGTGATCGATGCATTGTGTCCTCCTATATAGAAGCATCATCTTCACGGGGGTTGGTCCTGCGCCGGATATTTAGACGTTAAAAGCGCGCGCGCTGTGTCCGAGGAAACAAGCGCAAACACAAGACAGCGCACCGCCGACATCACAACCACACCACACGACTATATACTTTTCAGTGTGTGCTTTCTACAAAACGGCCATTTATTACCCCGAGTCCCGTCGTCTCTCTTTCCATCTCACAATGCCAAGCATTGACAATTTGCTCTACACACACACACACACACGAGCAAAGCTCCGCCCACGATCGAACTACAGAGGAAAAAAGCCGCCGCCGGTCTTTCTTCTCATTTCGGCTTTGCTTCTCTTTTTTTCCTCTCTCTCTCTTTCTATATATGCGAGTCGATACACACACACACACACTGTCGTTTTCTCTTCTTATGGTTTTCTTTCTTAGCGCAATGCGCGCTGCTTTTCTCGTTTTGTGCTCGTAGCGGGACGTCGAGAGGGAGGATGAAAAATCGTCGTCGAAAGGGTCGGTCTGTGTGTATATACCTACATATAGGTGTGGTTTCGATTTCAGAAGATTTTTTCTGTTTACGAGCAGACACACACACACACAAGCGCGCGTGCGACGCCATCTTTTCTCGAAATTAGAATTATTGCTTTCTTTGAGTCGGTGCCGCGAGGTCGTGTGTAGTATAATGCCTGTGTTGTGTCGTTTTTTCGGAGACGGACGGCGGCTGCTTTGGAGAATATCGAATTTTGACATTCCCTTCAATTACCGTCACCTTCTGTTTCCGAGATTTGAATCGGAAAGCGAGCCGTGGGGGGGCTTTGAACAGGTTATTTATATATTTTGTTGGTTCCAAAGCTATCAGTAGTCGGTGGATTTTGGGAATCGCATTGTATAGACTGATGGTGTCTTTTTTTTTCTTTTTGAGAAAGTTCGAATGCATATATACAGTTTAATTTGAATGCGGGAAGAAGAGTTATGTGTGCTGGGCAATAAAATGTAAATCTTAATGGCTCGAATTAATAAAGTTGTTTTACATTTCGTCGAGAGTTCTATTTCGTATACAAATTGAGTTATGAGTCTAATCAAGGTGTCGTCGTATAAAAAAGTAGTACAAGGCAATCGTCCGTACCAAATTAAATATTTCTACAATTTGCTTACATTAGCATCTAATATTATAATTCAACAAGAGAAAAAATTATCCTTGTAAAAAAAAATCCCGATGCATCGCCATAAGAAATTCCAAAGCACGTCGTATCGCGGCATCGTGTGTTTATCCAACAATAGAGCTTTCTCCGAGTGTAAACATTCCCAATTAAAATCCAAACCCCATCGAGCCGAGAGTCAAACTCGATTATACGCTCGATCCCGCCCGAAAACATATATATACACACACAGAGAGAGACGTGCCAGACTCGGGAAGCCATGCACTGGTACTAAATTAATTATCCTTTTTTCGGCATCTTCCTTTCATCTTGGCCGCGCGTGGGAATTACATAAGGAGCCCATCGGGATTCTCCAGAGCCACACATGCACCGGGCTAATATCCTCGAGGAGAGAGTGCACTTTGGAAAAGACGGAAACGTGTCAGTTTTCTCCGGCTTCACCTGATTTTACAAAATTTATTATTGTAAAATGTGGATTTAAAAAAAATACTTTCTTCATTGCAATTTATGATCGTTAAAATTTTATTAAATTTTTCAGGAATGACTTGCAAATTTCACGATTAAATTGCTCACTTTAGAAAACAAGTGCGCGTTTTATTATGTAAATCTAAAAACCTTAGCGAGCTATAGCTGCTGCCCCCTCTAATTATCTCTCTCTCTCCAAAAGTCCTAATTATACAACCCTCACATAATGCCCTTCTCATCCGCACATCCTCCCACACCTCCAATCCGCATATATCAATGACGGTCCAAGCGTTGCATCACCGCACACGCAGACACAAGCTAAGCGCCATCAGTTGCAGCTCGAACCCGGTGGCCTCATTATCGGCTTGTTAAGCCGGAAAGTTATATATCTGTGGGGATGTGTTCATTCCGATGCCTGTGTCTGTCTGTCTGTCGTCGTCGTCGTTGCAGGTTCCGCATTCCCTCTAATATTACTTTCTCTGCGGCAGAAAACTCACACGGTGGGCTGGGCGGTGCTTTTCATCTTTCCCGGGCAATCTGGCTGGCCACTGTCGAGGACCAATGTGATCGCGCCGGAGCTACCCTCCACACTTTACGCGCAGCCTATACGCGAGCTCCGAATAAGACAGTATAGTCTGTCTGTCGTATAAATTTCCCTCCATCTCTGTATCTTTCTCTCTTACCTTAGATGCGCGTTGTGTGGTGTGAGTCGGTTTTATGTGGTCGGTACTGCAGACATCGATAGCTGTAGGGGCTTTATTGTTGTTGTTGATGCGAGGGGTATGGGCAGGGAATGCTGGAATTCGATTTTTTATAGGATTATGGCTCGTCTGTTTGTACTTTTGATTATGGCGGTTATATGTATATTAGGTTCTCAAACCGTTCTTTGCGTATAGCTTCTGAGTTGTTAATTTCATTTTTAATTTATATATAACTTCAGGAAAGGTTAATATATTTGTTAACTGTAAATAGCATGCAAACTTTAATTTTAATTAATAAAGAAACTTTTACCAGCGCCATGACCGTTACCGTTACATCGACTTTCAATAAACCTCAACCATCGCACAATGCCGATGACAAAACTCTCCCCACAACATATCGACATATATATCCGTTAGCATCTTCTTTCACGGCAACCGACGACAGCATTCAGGCAATTTGCGCTAAACACTAACAATGCCATTCTTCGGCTCTAATTCGAAACAATCCATGAATCACGCACACTCTCCAAAGTCGTCCATACTATACCGGCACGCTCGTAAAGCCGAGACGACTCTTTTATCGAGTCACACGGCGGCCATACCTATATTGCGATTCTCCGAAGGGAAATAATTCGGATTTATCGAGTGGATCGAGTCGTCGACGTGAAAACTATACTGATGCAGCAGCAGTAGTGGTGAAAAGAGAGAGAAGAAGACACAACACATATATAGAGACGTGTGAGGCTGAAAAAAGGCCAGGTGCGAAGCAGAGAGATGAGAATAAGAAAAATGCAGCCGACTAGCTACCAGCCCAGAACTAATGGAGCCACAAATCAATAGAACGATGGGCCATCATTACTTTTGCCAACACAACATGTTTACCGCACACACAAGAGAAAAAGAAGCGGCAGACAAACGTGTGCGCGCTCGCATCAGTGTCGAGGGGAGGAGACATCTATATATCCACCTCTGATCTGGATCCGCATATATATGCGGTATCCCCAACACATATATACACACACATAAATACAGTTATGGGCTGGACACGAGAGATGCGTGTCGTGCGTGCCAAAGTGATTTGGCGATTTTGATGTTGTACGCGCTCATCCCCGTAGTAGTGTGTGTAATTGTGTGGCCACGAGGAAAGCCGTAATGTTCGCAGTCTACTATACAGCATCAGAGTTTTCCGTAAATGGCTGATGCGATACGAGGGAATATAATAATGCGATTCGTAAACTGCCGTGACATTGCACTTTCCGCATTTATATTGTGTCATTATTTCTGTGGCGTGTGCGAGATATGGTTTATGTTTTTCTTCTTTTTCTCTCTGCATGCTGCAGCCTTCATCGCGTGAGCTTTGTTGTGGGGCTCGTTTGACATAGTGCGGTGGCTGGGCATCTGGATTATTTTTCTTTTCTTTTTCTCGGGATATAGTGGACCGCCTCGATTGAATATTGAGCATTATATCGTTTTTAGAAAACAGGAGCAGCTGTTTTGTCTATGACAACATTGGGTTGATTATTATACTGCTTTGATTTTCTTTTTACGTTCTTATAGCAAAATCTGGCGTGCTTCGCCTAGAAAGTATTTAAAACTTTAACAAGTATCGATCAAGATATTAAACTATATTAAAATATTTTAAATTTTGGCGCCATTCAATCGGTTTTCTAATCATAACGAAGGCTCCACAACATCCGGACGGCATCGCTTTTTTAAAAGAGAAAAAGTTTGTTTAATTATTATATTTAAATTCGCTGCAACACTGTAATTATACATGTATCGAAAGTTTTCGAATTAATAAAGTCATTTCGAAAATCTCTCAATTCTCCAAGATCGAATCGGTCCCTTTATTCCAGATTTCCAGAATAAAAAAACATTCATAGTGCGTATGCAGATTACCAAAGAATCTCGTATAAAAATACCATAACTCACGTAGCATAATCTAATAATCCACTTCCATATCTCCATAAATAAAAAATACAGCCATATACATATCCCAGACAAGTCGATTACCCTCAGAGTGTATGTAAAAACCAGGTGAAAGCCAAAATCCTTTTTTCTACTTATATACAAAACGCATAACCAATCGTCTCTATATCATACAACCGAGTGTGCGCTCGCGACGAGAGCAGTTCGAAATTCAAATTAGTCTCGGCACAAGCAAGACCATATCAACTAATAAACGTTCTCTCTCGCTCGCGCTCGTTTCACTCTTCACCGAAAAAAGACCGCAAAGCGACTCGACTTTTCAAATCTTTATACACACACACACACACACATGACAAATGCTCGACTCGGCGTTTACAGACACACAGCCTCTCGTCGTCGGTACCGCTGAATGTCCCCCTGTGATCTGTCATCCTGGCCGCGCATTTTTTCTTCCTCCTCCTCCTCCTCTAATTCTCTGCAGGCCGTCTACCTCTCAGCACAGCTATTCGCGCGAAAAAGAATCGTAGCCCCGACACACAAAACGCTGCTCGCGCGCGCGCGCGCAGCGTGTGTACATTATTGCGATTAGCCACAGCCGCATGGCTTTATTGCCGGGGAGAGAGAGAGAAGGTGATCGTGTGCAACTGGGGACGTGATTAATGACCCATTCACCAATCGACTCGACAGCAAGTTATATGCACACAGAGACGCGGCTTTCTAGATCGTATATACCTATTTTTTTTCGGGTAAAAATCTATCTCTCCTTCGTCATAATCAAATTCTGCTCTTCTTCAATCATCGATGGAGATCGATATAAGTTTTCTTTAAAAAAACGTCCTATTTTTTTTTAAGAAGAAAAAAAGAGAGCCTGCGGTTCCAGCAGGTCTCGACCGCTGCAGAGCTCGTTGTCGTTTTCGTCTCGTTCGAATATATACGACGTGTTGTCAGCAATTGTCGCGCGCTGCGCCCCACGAGTTTACACACAACAGGCTGACGCGCAGTTTATGCGATTCCATTGTGTGCAGCCTCCCCCTCCACATCAGTGCACACGTCGGGGGCCGGTTCTATTCGCTGCTGCTGCCGCTGCTGCTGCTTATTCGCCCTTATATAGGTGTGTATACCCCAGCAGCATCGCGTCTAGTTGCTCTCTTTTCCTTTTATTGCGGCTCTCCCTCTGTGTGTCTTCTCTTCGCTTGTGTTCTCGCTGCTTTACATTCGTTTCGCACCTTGTCCGCTGCAGTGTGTTTCTCTCGATGCGGCGGACTTTATGGCGGCTCTTCCTTCGAATGGGGAGTTGGCATTACTGCTGATGGTTTGCAGAGGGGGTTGAATGCTGGAACGTCGACTTTTCGTGATGTCTTTATATGTTCGATGTGATTGGGGTCTGTCGAACGGATAGGTTTTCTGTGTTTCTTTTGTTTGTGTTAGTTGTTTGGTGTCATCCTTTTATCTATTTGATTCTTTATATCGTCTGTATACCAGGTGTACCTGCTAGTGATTACGAAGACACAAAATTTTACTATACGATTTTGCTGCACAAAAATAACCAATTTAGTCTTAACAACCGTCGGTATCAAATCCTTTTCTCAGTAGTCTAGCAACAAACTTTGAATACTTTGTTTGCCATTTAATAATAAGATAACAAAGCTATTTCCATGTAAATCTTGTTCATAGTCAACAAAATAAAATAAAAAGTCAAGTATGACCCACATGCTACATCCCCATATACAACTACACACAACCCATCGCTCGTAGTAGTAGCCCATCCCTCATACAAATTCAGCTACACACACAAAATCCAGCTGATGTTCCCAACGAGCATCGCGCCAAAGCATATTAAAACAAATCGCGCGAGAGCGCACTTTGCCGCGGGCGTCACGTCGTGCCATTGTTAGTCCGCTAACTCGATACGACGTGGCCTCTCGCATACATATATATATAGGACTACGAAAAACCGAGCTAATTTAACGGAGAACACACTGGTGTAGGATAGCGCGACGTTGATGGATGCATTGTCGTAACGGCGCTCTTATTGTGACTGTGGGGAAAATTGAGATGCGCGCGCGCATTATTCGCTCGTTTGCATCGGAAGTGCAACGGGAGATGTATATAGCCGTCTGTTGTGCTTTGCGTCATAATCCGCGGCCAGTTTTTCCGCTCGCTTTTTTCCCCTCCATTGTCCATCGAGTTATTTGTATACAGGCGTATATATATGTTTTGTGGAATATATGGCTCGAGTGACGCGGGAGACCGCACGGGATGAGGGAAAAAGTCGCCACCTTGTGTATTATGAATGTATCGGAAGAAGACACTCTTCGAGATGGTAATTCTAGTCGACGCGATGCTGAATGTACCTATTAATCCTCGCCGAGGGCGTGAAGCATTGTGTGATCCTGGGAATTACGTGCGCGTGCTGCTTCTTAATGTGCACATCTTGAGAGGAGAGGCCTTTTTTAAGGTCTTTTTGCTCGGATTTCGAGCTCTGAGAGGTGTCGGAGTAATCCTGGATGGATTGCGTCAGGATTATCCTCGTTGCTGTATTGATGAGAATTTTGGGTGTCGTTGTGATGGGCAGAATCACACTTGCTGTGTCAGTGAAGTGTGATTGTATATGAGATCGGCAATCGTGCGCTAAATACTCTCTAGATCGAAAAAAAATATATGAGCTCGAAGAATGAGAAAAATGATGCTTACGAAAAATTAACAAGTAGCTGTTAGTACATTTGATACAAACATACACTCACTCGATATAAAATAGCTGGAATACCTGAATCAGTTATTATATCTTGGGAAAGAGACTGGTCCGACGAAAAATATTTTCTCAGGGAACTAAACGCTCGGTTGTACACACAGACACTTAGCATTCACTTTACGGATTCCGATACCGATCGCGCCTCTATTTACACTAATATAATCCATAAATTATCATTTTATCAGATTACCCTAGGTATAATATACAAAATCAATAAGACGGGAGCGATGCATAGCTCATCTCCGTCACTCAAGCCGCTATATGTATGTGTACACACATGGTATAGTGGCGCTGCCTGGATGTGTGATTTTCAAAGTTTATCCCTGACAGGGAGGAGCAGTATATACTATATACGGATAGCTCTAGGAGCTGATGCCCCGTCAAGATAACAGTCCACTCTCGTTTGTAACACGATACTCTCCAGACTACCGTATATGTGCTTCCCTTCCATAGGGCCCAGTGATGGAAAAATGCAAAGCGGAGCTCTGCTACTGCTTTATTACGTTATAAGCGATAGATCCAGCCCTTGACATGCCGCCTTGTGTTTGTTGAATTTGCAGCCGCTAACTTTTACTTTCTCGAATAATACGATTTTTCTGATCGGTAATTTTGATGAAAAACGAATTTAAAGAGTTGTGTGAAATTCGTTCCTGTGCAACAGATTATATTCCAAATGAAAATGAAAAAAAAATTTGATATTGAGGAAGCGGTCAGTTTTTGTACCCATTTTATTGCAGTTTAAAAAATGTTGTACGCATACAACAGAATAGGATACCGTATACAGTATCAAATTCCTTTATCGTTGTTATGAATAACGCAGCTGTGACTATTTTCAGGAAATAAGTTCAGAGCAAAACAGATACTTTCTTCTCCGCGCTTCTCGACCAATTATTAAAATCATATTTCTAGGCATCAGAAAAAATGCCGTGTATTATGTTTCCGACGAAAGAAAAACGCAAGATTTAGCGATTCACTGGCTTCCTTAAAATTCCTTTCATCTTTGTTTTTCTTTTTTTTTTAAGGCGGAGAGAAAATCCTTGTTATTAGATTCATGCTTTTTGAGCAGGCATTCATCGGAATCGTCAAAACTTTTTAGCGTCGGCGATGCCTTGACAGAGAGATTTGTTTGGACCACGGCGAAACCTTTCTCTTGATCCGTCTTGCTCACTTTGTGAACGAGGCCCCGCGGTGAAACCTAAAATAACAGCTTTGGCTTTTCGACTCTTCTACCCACGGCTTTTTCGGCAATTTATAGTGCTTAAGAGTGTATAATAAAAGCGGTGTCTCAAAATTAATTTTGCGCTTGTAAAACTATAATTTAGCGTGTATAATGTAATTGCAAATTACAACAATGAGCTAAAATTCCTTTACAAAAAATTGATCCCTCTTTATTTTGCTAATTTATAGTTTAAAGCATATATTTTTGGGTCTGAACTGCCAGCAGCTAGTCTAATCTTCTCCCGGATAACCGTATACAATACACAGCATCTTATAAATTTGAATAATGAACCTAAAAAACCAACGGATCAGCTTTCAACTCAGGCCGAATTCTCATCACAAAGATCGCAATCAAGTTGGGCCCTCCAGAGCAGCGAGAAAAGGGGATAATGTATGCAAATACGCGAAATCGTCATTGTGGCACATCGGAATCGGTGTCTCGTCGCGCGCGCGTGCAGTTCCTCCTAAACACTGCGAGATGCATCAGAATACATTCACTGTTTGTGTAGTTGGCGCGCAGAGCTCCGAGGCATCGTCAAACAATGCGGGCTCCGATGTTGTTGTTCCGGATTATCCGCCGGAGCTTTTATATACGTCCCGAGGAGTACAACACACACACACACGCACATTAGGCCAGAATTTCCTCTCTCTCTTTCGCGGATAATGGTCTGTTTATTTTATTAGCGGCGAACGGTAGTTGAACGTGCAACTAGCCTTCCAGGGCTGTTGGCATTGTTTCGCTGCGCATTTCTGCCCAAACAGACTTCACTTTTAAATCCAAACTGTCAGACTAATCATTTATCAGTTGGCTGAGTAGCCTTGTGCGAAAGGATCATCGCGGTGAGTGGCTGCGATGCTCGGCCAGTTTCATGACACCGCACTGCTTGTTTTTTCTTTGGGCTGCTCTACTTGAACTTTATATGGGGGATAATGGATTATAGGAAAAACAATTTTTTGCCTTTGTTGCTCTGATTACAGCTGCTTCAAAAGTAAACACGCACTGGTATTAGTTTTTTTTAAGATTGATTATACGAACAATTTTTGCTGTTGTTATTAATTTAGTAAGTGCTTCGATTCAATTCATCGGTTAACCCTTTGATAACCGTCCAATAATTTCAGCCAGAAAATTTTTGTGCAAACACTATAAAGAGCGAGCTATAAAGTTGATCTACGTGGGAAACGATATAATAACGCTAAGGATCATCTTCCGCCTTAAGCTTGTTAAACTAAATACCTATAGGAGAAAATCGCGTTTAATGACTTCATAGCGTCGTCGGTTGGTATTATTTTCAAAGAAACCTGCACCGGGTCGCAACGCTCGTAATGCGAAATCACCATGACTAAAGGGACTAATCATGATAAATACCGACTCTGTTGGCATTTCGATTCCTCGCGCTCAGAGCATGTCGCATTCGATTTATTCACGCGTTTTAAGTACCGCCTTTTACGTCTTCATATCTCGCGATTATTTTTAATTTTCAAAAAAGTGTTGTGCCTACAGTTTCATCATTATTTGCAAGAATTGTTTATTTGAAGAGAGTCGCGAAATAACGTTGTGTATTATATATGATAATTAATACACTAATTTAGTTGGATTGACATTATAAATAATCTAATTCTAAAAATCAAAAGTTCACAAAATTCATTCACTAGTACATACTATTCATGAACAAGTGCGTACTTGTTTTCACTCGAGCCGAGCCAAAAGCGTCAAAAGTGCGAGTTAAGAAGGTCTTTGTTTTTGTATCTTTCGAGCACGCGGTAGCAGATGATCAGTTGCAGACTATTTGTCCACGTGCCCTTTCGGGAATTCGTTCGCATCTGCTCTGAAACCCTTTAAGTAACTTGGGTTTCCATTTCCAGAACCGATACGCTATATGAAATTACTTGACACGTATAGCTGTATAATGTTGTTCTTTTTATTCAATAGTTTCACAAGCCTAGATTTTAACATTTATATATTTATATTTTTAATAATTAGTGTAATATAAAAAATGTGACGACTAATATTTTTTCATGCAGATATATAATATTAAACTGTGTATCAAGTGTCATTGTAGCAAGTCGAAAATTATTAAATCTGTCATTCAAGTGGAAAATGAAGACATGTTTATAATTTGGACTTGATGGAGGCGAGGCCAACTTATTTGTTTCGGCGAGAGTGAGAGACGGATCGGGTCGATGAATGACAAGCAATTTATCAATTAGCGAAGCTGTTACTCCTCAGAGGATGAAAGGAGAAGTGCTGAACTATTCGATAATTACATGTTTAACGTGATCGGTTCGCAGCTGGCGGCTCTTCAACGGACTCATTCGTAGAAGAACAGTTCTGCGAGTTTTTTTAACGCTCCTTCTAATTATTTTTACAGCGATTCAGCTATCAAAATAAAATTGCACGAATTTCAATGCTCATGAATATCACAGTAAAAATTTGGTAATAGTTACCAAATATTTTTGCGGATGGAATATACTGGTAAGATGGAATTTTGAATAAATGTATTTATTCGGTTGAAACAAATCCTTCTCTCAGTGTGGTATTGCTTTAATATCAATTCAGAAATCGTAACTTTCTTCAACTTCGAGACTATGCAATTTAAGCTTGCATTCCGTACATCAATATATTATAATACTTACACTCTAACCTCTTCGGCTTTGTCGAGCTACTGCAGCAAACATAAGCTAGTCTGTCCGCTTCCTTATGTACACACACTGGTTGCAAGGTTGGTGAACAAGAACACGCATACGTGTATAATATAAGCACATACATATACATAATACACGCGGAGCGAGTTGTTGCCAGCTACTGTACTTATTGCTGGGGGCAGTAACGTTTCGAGGGTCGTTTCGCCAGCATATGGGCGCGTATCGGATTACCCAAGCGTTTGTCATCATCATCATCGGCCGTGCCGCTCGTTGTTCCGCTGGCGTTTGCTATATATCTGCATATATATAGGGCTACTGTCGCGTACTTTATGAAATATCCGAATCTTGCTGGAAATCTAATAAAATTCTCTCGGTCTTTGATGCAAACCTGTTCTTATGGAGGTATATTTTTTCTGCTGCAACGAGCAAAAAATTTAACTCGTGATGGAGCGTATATACACAGTGGTGTTGTATTACTGGGAAATAGCGGCGTGTAATATTAATAGCATAAATTTTGATGTTTAACTTGGCGCACTTGATTTATATTGTGCTGTTTGAAAGAAAAATCGTTACAACATATTTTCATAAATTTATTATTATATATATGGAAGTCAAACGTGCGAGTTTTCAAAACGATAAAGCTTATGATTATTCAACTTTGCGTGACATATTTAGAAGGAAAATCGATCTTCGCTGCAATATTTATTAGATTTATGCATAGCGTGTTATTGAAGTGTTTTTTAATATTTATACACGTCTATTCGATTTTGCCTTGTCATAATCAATTATTGAAGCGGAATCAATAATTTTTTCACAACACCGTTGTTGCTGCCATTCATTCTCCCGCAACAAAAGCGCGTATGATTCCCTGGTATTTTATTATTTTACACGTAAACTAGATTTACATTATATCTACAAAATGACGTGACGAATAAAATCCAGCCTCTGCAATATGAAAAAGATCAATTTACCGATCGCCTTTACAATATCATAAATTTTGAGCCAACGGTTTTTCCCCCCAAAGAAGCATCATATCGGGCAGGTAGTCCTGGAAATCGAGCTTTTTAATGAACTAAAAAAAAATCGAGCCTCTGCAGCAGGAAGGATATACACTATACACGCTATAAATTAGTTGGAGAGCACGACCTCTGCTCGCGCCTAAATCGGCCTTCATTGCTCCATTTACACGCAAGTAACGCGATACTCGCTTCCATCTAAATCAAATCGATCATTACGCGTAATCAAGCGAGTGTAACCGGTTAAAAGTCTGCGGACCGTGGGTATACGCCGAACTCTTTTTTTTCACTTTTTCACTCAATTTTTTTTTTCCATTTCACGCGCCACCCCATCGCGCAACCTTACCTGCGTGCGAGCTACCCTATACATATCGCAGCTGCGCATATAATATACCTTTTCGGTGGTTTCTGGACAAATTAGAAGGATTTTTTTCCCTGAAAATCCGAGCTGCTTTTAACCCCAATTTCGAGGCCATTGACGGACAGATTCGGGATATTGCTCTGTAATGGGACTTCGTGGGGTTTATTCTCGCGCGATATCGCGTGAGACTCCAGACGCGAGTGCCTTTTTTTCATCAGGCGACATTTTTTTTCTGACGTGTAATGCTTCCTTACCGGCTCATTGATTTCTTCGGGGTGGAAATTGTTATGTACACGCTGGTACCTGTTCGAGTGTCTACGGTTACGTTTGGGAAATTGAAATTTTATATTCTCATGATATGATTTACTCAATTTCCAAGACTTTTGGTTGCATTCGATGACGGAGGTTAACCTTGAGTTTCGACTTGTAATACGATCGATTTAAATTTATTATACCATCGCGTAGTACTGCAGTATATAATAACTTATCGTATATACAGGAATTCGCTACGCGGTTATTTTTTTCGCCACAATTTATAATATCAAGATCGCATAATCTACTATTTCATAGTTCCAAGTCACCTTTTATGTCCCCCTAATAGTCGTGTCTTTACGGTCGACTCTGCGGTTAACATAATAAATGCAGTGTGACGTGTGTGTGTACGTCGATAAAAACATTAGAATGACAATGAATGCAACTCAATACACATCACAATTCTCTCTCTCGCGCAGATATAGATGTTACATAGAAGTCAACCTGATCGATGTTGATACCTCGCTAGCGAAAGCGTGACGAAGCCGAGAGATATAATATACATGTGCCTCGAACCGATGAGAAATGAATGGGATAATCAATCGACACTGGGTTACAACCCTATAACGTCACGTCGTCGAACCCACCATAAATATCTTTTATTATAATGACTGCCGCGCGCACACTCAGCCCCATCAGAAACTTTCTCAGGATCGACGTGGAAAATGCATGTGTATCGACATGTGTGTATATATGCTGGGGTTGCCATTTTTTCTTCGGCGGGACGACTTCCGATTACACGATTACGCGTGTATATTATATGTATGTGTACGGGCTGCAAACCGCAGAAATGCAATAAATCTCGGTAAGCGTGAAGATATCGTTGCTTTGTATACGATCCCCACGCGAGCGAGTTTAATTTACAGCCAGTAGGAGGGCACGAGAGGTAAGAAAACGAAAAAGGGGCAGGAGGTTTTTTTTCTGGAGCAGCTTGCCTCTCTCTCTCTCTGTGATACATACATCACGCATCGAGAGACGGGTGTGACGTTTATTTTGTGGCTCTGATGTGGATGGTGTATATATGTAAGTTTATGTGGATTCTGTAATTACGAATTTCACATTCGAAACGATTTGAATTCAAATTATTTTGTTAGTTTATGCCAATTCCGTATTCAGTGAAATATTGGATTTTGTGGGGATTATAAAGTTATCGTCGGTGTATTTATATCCGATCGTGATTCATGTAAACAACTAAATAGAGTAAATAACACTTCTTCCCTACTATAACAAACTGTCAGAGTTGTCGATAAATGTAAAATTTCAACTATTATTTAATGAAAAATATTTCCACAGTAAAATTTCAGAAAACCGATAGCTCTACTACTATCACCTGGAAAACTCGAAACGTCGCGCTCACAATGCTCGATTTGTTCCGCGCATTTCTCGCGGCCGAGGAGAGCTTTAGAGCAGCGTGCTCAACTGCAATTTCACACACGGGAATCGTCTGTGAAAGACTCTCACACACCGTACGTATATATACATACACCGACGATAAAACTACTCTCTCGAGCATTAAACGCCTCGCGAAAACGAGCGAATGGGTATTTACGAGACTTTCAGCACCTTATAGACGCCGATACTATCCGCAGTTGAAATTATATCTATCGCTCGCCATTTTGCAGTGGCCTCGCAATTACAAGCTGCTGCGGACAAATCCTGTTTTACCGGGAGCGGCGTGCGTATAATCTTTATCGATGCCGAGATTATTACCGGCTCATAGGCGGAGATAAACTTGTCGAGACGGGAGCTGCTCTCTCTCTCTCCCTCTCTGGGCTATATTATTGCGCTATATCAATATGGCGTGTGATCGACGATAAGAGAATCTTTGCTTATTGCGCTCCTCTGTGGTATGCGACAAGTTTTAATGCTTTATGTTTTATACATATAGTGGACATCGGTTGTAACAATTATTGCTCCATTACCGATGAAGTGTATATGTATATGATTGCAGGCTGTATTTAACGCGTGTGTTATATCGTGGTTTAGTATATTTCATAAATGTAATAATTTCGAACGTTTTTTTCTCCTACTATAGTCTCCAAAAATACCTCGAATCGGAAAGACGCTACCGAAAGTCTAATTAGATAAGCTCGAGCGATGGATGCGACCCTTGGGATCACCACAATAATGCGACTTTTGTCCCCACTTATATATACATCAGCCGACCGTCTCTGAGAAAGAAAAAAAAGCAAAGAACCAAGACATCTTCTTTGACCCGATCAGAAGCTAAAGACGACGCGTGTCCGATCAATACATCACCTTCGATCATATATATACCGACGACGATTCGGCGACAATCGCGCGTCGAGGCGTGCCATAAGGCCGTTTTGTGCCAACACAATATCTCGTTGCGCCCACCGGAGACTTCGCGCCCATTCGGGCCCCTTTATTCAGACTACATAGCCTCCGGGCAGTTTTAGCATATCCCGGGGGACTGCGTTTGTTTTTCCGCTTTTTTTTGTTCGGTTGGGGGTTTCTAGTACACCAGTCGGTGATTAGAAACCGCAGGCGAGCGATAGATAATTTAGTTGGCTTATATGTGCAATATATGGAGGGAACTATAAGGTTGTGAATTATTGAGGGGATATTGAAAAATTATGGCTGACAGCGATGCGTATGATGTTTGTATGTTGGAACTTTGGTGCAGTGGTGTGGTTTTTCTTTTGCGAGGAAAAGAATGGTTGATTTGTTGATCATTGTGTTGTCTTGAGGTTGTATATACCTGGTATACGTGTTTTTATGCAAAGATTGATCAAAAGTTAGTTGTTTTTATAGACTTTGTATTTACTGTTATCATAATCTTGTAAACAAAATAGAGCAAATATTTTTTAAATATTTATTTTTTGTCGATTGCAATGTAAAATAATCATCGTGACGTTTATAATTGAAAAATTCTCACCATTTTTATCCAGTAAAACCTAGAGTTGTTAATTTACAAGAATGCAAACAAATTTTTACGTATATAACCAATCCAAAGCCCTTGACAAAAGACGAGACACCCACATTTGTCTCCCAATTTTTGACCGATTAGTTCTTCAACGAAAGCCACCAATAGGATTATCGCGGCCCGAAAACAGCGCGCAGTAAAATTCAAATTTCAAAAGCAAACTGCATTTTTATTGTGCTCCTCTCTCTCTCTCTAACATCAGAACAAAACGGAAACTACATAAAAATCCATCTCTATATAAAATAAAAGCCAAAATCCTTAAGCTTATCCCTCGAACGAGTCGCATACTATACAATAACAAAAACTCACACCTCTCCACTAGAAGAGTTGACGTCTGCGTAAAGGCGTGATACCCAGCCTCGGTGTCCTCCGTCCTCCTCCTCCTCCATGTGCGAATATATATATATCGTCGCTCGATCAGAGACAGTATAGATCCATCATCTTCGTCATTGTTTAGCTTGACGCGCGTATGAACGGTGTTTTGGCAGCGGCACCGTAGGCGGGTTGGCAAAAGTCAATAGAGCGCAGCCGCGAAAACGGAGTAGGTGTGACCATGCGGTGTCTCTCTTAGACGCCTTTTCTGCGCGCGTGCTGATGCTGCCCTCCTCCGCAACGTGTATATATACACGCCGGGCTTGATGGATCTCTCTCTCTCTCGATCGCGAGACGATGCCCCAAGGGTATCATCGACGATATACTGGGTGGGATGCGGCGGCAGCTCAGTGTTTGCCTGTTCGCATGTTTTTCTCTGGGATTATAAATGGATTAGTCGCGGGAAGGTGTGTTGGCTTTTTTTTTCTCTGCTTGGCTTCGGCAGGTATTATATTATCTGCTTTGCGGCGACTGTAGTGTAGGTTAATTTTTTAGTAAAAATTGAAATCGTAACGTTTAATGGCTTAAATGTCACATTACGATATTTCCTGCCAAATAACACGAATTAATTGATAAAAGTATATAATCGTGTGTAATATGGCGACGGCTAAATTCTCTACAATTTTTTTAAAACACATCAATTTCTTCTTTTCCACAATGATGATCCATTAGTCCTCCAACAGTATCAAATCATATAGGTTGTACGTATATAGCAGCGATGACTTGCAGTCGAATTACGGCGTCTTGTACACACACACATACTATCTTCAACAATGAACCGTAGCGGTTTCTCTCCGACGGATTACACGAAGCCCCGCGCGTTACAGATCAAAACAATTATATATCGGCGGCGACTGGTATATAATGAAGAGCCACTGCATCGTCGGCTTCCAGTGGCCTGTAATCATCGCGGCTGCTTTTCACCTCGTAAGAAACCATTCACACAATGCTGCAAATTGGCCTTTGTCATTATGTACATATATACGCGTATAGAAAGTTCAATTGTGTTATTATATATATCGTGTCGCTCGATTCCAAAGCGATTCGTTAAGGTAAATACCAGTCTCCGCGTCCGCAGTGACAGTCGAATATTCATTAAACTGTATTAAAGACTGCCGAGAGATTAGGTTCGAAGCGTCGATCGAAATACCTTCTCCGAGTATTTTTCAGCGCGAGAGAGATCGTCGAGGTGCGATAGTGAAAATCTGACGACTGTCAGCTCTCGTCGAAAAATTAATCTCTTTATTAGACCAATCGGTTATTCGGATCATATTATTATATTACGATATTTCGCAACGAGCTTCAGAGGTCGAAGGACTGTAACCTCTATTGGCATCCGTTGTATATAAAATTTTGAAAATTTCTGTTTGACAGGAGGCGACGATATAATCCCGACAATATTTTTATAATTCCGGAGAGAGAAAAAGAGAGAGGGAGAGCAGGATGTAACAGGATGAGGCCCGGCGTTACACTATATCGCTAATCTACTTTAGGACACCGCAATAAGACGGACGCTGGGTTAACTTTTAAGCGTCTTAAGTTTTAGGAGATCCGACCATTTTGTTTTCCGCGCGAGAGCGCGTATAAGCCTCTTATATTATATACGCGAGAAACATCGCAGGTATCAAACGTACACCTCTTTCCTGCTCTCCGAGAGTTTCTCGAGAGCGCGTTTTATATACTTATTATATAGCAGAGTTTTTGGCCTGGAAACGAGAGTATATACGAGAGTCGCTTTTGGTCTCAGATTGGTCTTGATGTCAACGATCGATCCAGAGCTCTGCGGGGTGTCCGGGATGATCGAACGACGAATCTTTATCGATTTTCATGGAGTTTGTTGAGTGTAGCGGTATTGTACGCTCTGAATGTCGATTTCGAGATTGTGGTTTTTTTTTTGGAGCTGAGGTCGCAAGAATGTTTGTCTTGTGTAGTATGTGGATACGGACGGTTTATAATAGATGACTCTCGACAATGCTTGTATAGAATGTAAATGGAAGTGCTACGCACTTATCGCCGTGTGTATATATATCTTGATCTTTTGTGAGCTTCTTTGATTCATAACTCGAGCACGTGCGTTTTTTTTTTAATTCTTGAAATGACAAAAGTAAGGAAATTACTTAATATTCAGCATGACGCAGAAACAATAAGCAAATTGAATCCGACACATCAGGTGTTCCATATTAAGACACGGAAACTGAAAAGAGGTGTATATAACGATATAATATCCATCAAACCGAATGAATAGCCGCAACAACACCTGACGAAACGGATGTCCTTTATAGCTCGTTAACTATATACACATGCACGTTTCGATCGCACCTTCTCGAGTAGTGTTCACCCCCGATAATGCATATATGTATATACACATAACCCCGTCTAAAATTTCTCGACGATTTAATCGAATTAAAAGCGCTTTGTTCATCGATCTCGCACGCGCGTGCTCGCATACAAAGGAGGTTACGAAAGTCAGGAAGAGTGAGAGAACACTCGCGTATCATTATACCCCGGATACAGGCGTCACGTGTCAGTCGAGAAAACCGCGCGTGGTTTGTTAGCCAACATGGCCGAGTTTCCGTTTTCTATATAGGTACTACTGACAGAGCCTGGAAATAATGAAAAAAAAAAGAAAGAGTTGGTTCTCTCGATTATAACGAGGTGAGTTTCAACCTGTCGAGAGCGACGCCACTCGAGGAAGGGTGTGGGAAGGGAAAAATAATTCAATTTTTTTTTTCTAGGGCCGGCTGTGTGTTTCACGTCGAGCTCTTAATCACGCTGATTGTTTTAATTCCCTTATACGCGATTCTAGGCTGTCTTGGAGAGCTGCATAGATTAAGGTCAAACGACGCACACACGAGGCTCAATTATACGAGTAATCGAGTCAATGACTAAGTTGGAAAAATTGAATCCGTTGAGGGAGAGAGACACGATTGTCATCGGATGCAAAGATTTATAGACATTAGATTGGGAGCTTCGTCGTTTTTCAATCTCTATGCAGCACACGCGTGCATCATTGGAGAATTTTTTATTTTTAAAACGCGCTTGGTATAAATTTAGAATAGAGTAGAAAAGAAAGGATATAAACGAAAAAACTGAGTGATTTACTATTACGGCCTCGTCTCTCATCGCGTTTCAAAATAATTAATGGCATTAATCAAATTCAAAGTCAGTTTAAAATAATAATCAAATAATAGTTCGAAACACAAACACTCCGATTTATATCGCGTTCTAATAAAAGACCGCAATTCTTCTTCTTCTTCTAGTTGTCGGCGCATTTTTCCCAAGGTACCATTACAATAAAAAAAAATTCCTGCAACAAGAAACACAAAGGTATATAACGCGGTCGTTACTGTAATCGTCGTATACACACAAGACCTACAAGCCTTTGACACAATAGACATTAGCCTAAAATAACTACACACCCTTTACGCCGATTAACATAGCACAACTCGCATAATATAATATCGAGAGCATCACACACACACACTAGAGAAAAACTCAGCTCGATCGAACGTATAAATCTCTCCAGTCCTTCTTCTCTCCTATATAATTCGCGTCTCCGAAAGCATCCGGGCATCCGGAAGTAATTCGCGCAGCTCGTAAAGTATACCGTCCGACAATGGCTGTGAAGAGCGTCGTCGTCTTTTTCTTTTAACCCTTTTTCTCGGCTGGCCTCGCAAAAAGCTCGTAAAGCAACGCGTTAGTATAGAACCCATGCTTTCTTTCCCCAAGATTTCTTTTATTTATAAATATATATATTCGCGAGGACGTGCTCGAGAGAAAGGTATATTTCCGTCGAGGATATACTTTCTTCCGGAAGCTTTACGAGCTACAACAAACACGGATGCTTTACGATTTGTTTTCCGCGTCGAGGGCTTCGGGGCAGGATATATGCAATAGCAGCATATATATATATATACTACTGATCGATGCCCTGTTGTCCCGTAATAAAACTCTGAGCAGCGGTAGTACACACCTGACGCCGTCCGTCACACGTGTATATGTGTATATAGGGAGATTCTATTAAAGCTCGAAGCTCTGCTTTTCCGGCTTTCCGGAAAGCACCGAAATAACAAACTATACACTGCGGCTTCGGCGATAAACCACAATTATTTTTATTCCGACGAGCCGCGAGCGTCCGCAGTATAAATCGTCGTTCGGGATGCATAAATATAAGTGCGCGAGAGCACGGAATTAGATGTTTGAAAAAACACAAGGGCCTATGCTGTACTTTTTTTCCTTTTGTCGCGAGAGCGAACGTGCTTATCCCGTGTATTTTGAAATGCTTTGGGCGACGAGCTCAGTTGGCTTGTTGTTTAATTTGCTCGAATAATTCAGTGAATTTGAAAAGTTTGGGCGTTGATCGTGATTTAGGATCTAGAGGAGAGAGAGTTGGCTTTCTTTATATTTAGCGAACGAGAGGTTTATTTTCTTATCTGCGATGCGGAGTAGGAACATTTGGTTATTTTTAAAACGCTATAATATAAAAGTAATCAACTATACTATTGTACATTATTGTGTGTCAGTGTCCAACAAAAGCATCGATTGAACTCAAGCTTCTCACAAGCGTCAGCAGCACAGCGAGTGATCGATACAAGTGTTAAAAAGCTTGAAACGACGACGATTTGTTGTCCCATCCCAATACAACGGACTCCCTCAAGAACATCATCAGCGCGAGTCAACTCTCCGCGTAATTCAATTCATCGTCACGATCTTCCGAACACAATATAAAAATACACACTCGACCCCCCGCACCACTACGTCTCACAAAAAAAAAAACGCACTACTCGACACAGTAGCGATCGGAATTTCGAATGTCGCCCATGTGCCTCTATATACACAACATGTAGTGTACAGACCCCCCCGGCGCGTGAAATCCAAAACGTGTGCCCTATCGTCTGTGCCTCTCGTTATCTGAGCGGCTCGAAACATAATCGCGATGATGGTACGTGCTGTGTGTCCTTATAGCCGCAGGCAGTCCCTCTGATGCATCTGTCGACTTTTGCGTGAATGGAATATACTTATAAGGGAATGCTGTGTGTTTGTAAACGCGCGAACTACTGTGTGCCGCAAAGTAGTGTAGTAGCCGAATTTCGATTATTACGACCGACTTTTCTCTCGGGGGTATGTGTGTGTGTGTGTGTATGTTATTGGCCGGGTGTGGAGATCGAGTTTCGATGTGGCTTTTCGTGGTCTTGAATTTTCCTAAGAATTGATTGGCGTACGGGGAAAACATGAAGTATATATTGTCGATCGATATATACGTGTGGTTGCCGTTGAGACGAGAAAATATTATAGACGTGAGTGACTCTGTAATTACAGATGCGTCGACGTATAAAGTTCCGAGGAATTATGCAAGTTTCAGCGCAATTATATCTCGTGGCTATCGGAAAGTAATTGGTTCGATGTTCTGTTCATCTATAAGTCAGTGTTATATCATTATGCCGTACGTATCTTTGATTCGAACAATATCGTATTGATAGAATCAGGATGGATAATTGCTATATGGCTGTAGGTATATAGAGCTTCTCGTGCAACTTTAATGTGCGTTCATCGCTACTACTCCAGTATAATATATACACCTGATGAGAGGAAAGTTCCGCTGTGATATGTAGTAGATTCAGAAATCTGAGTATTCAATAATAAGAGTGTAAAATATCAGTACAAATGTTAGTATTTCTTCGAAATTCTAGAAATTAAGATTTTCCGACATCGGTTCAATTTTCTCCCACATATATCGCGAGACGTGTTCAATCAAAATAATCAAAATTCCGAGTAGCTCTATATAGTTATTTATATAATGTACAAAACAGAAGAGTAAATATAAATCTTGATATAAATTAGCCAGTCCACTTGGTTAATTTTCAGGTGGCACAATAAACGCGTTTCGATGCAGCCGATAAAGTTCACTAATCCCATGTACGTTGGCGCTGTATAACAATGAATAATAGGTCCAATACCAGAAACTCGGACAAGCATCAGCACCGGTCAGTGTCTATCCTATTCTCGCGGGAATCGATTGCAATCGCGTCGAGAGCCTATATATCGGATCTGCCTTAACGTGACAATACGACAAAATGGACAACAATACACTGCGAATCGTCCATTTGCTCGTCGTACAAAGCCGTGAGAACAGTGTATTACGTAAATCCAACTATCTTATATACGCTCGGATTACACTCTGCGGTCAAGACGTTCTTGTTGAAAACTTTTCAGAACAAACGAGGCAAACTCTGAGACTCGTCTCCTTGAATATGTACTATTGTGCTGCACTTCTTCGTGTTTCAGCTTTTGCTATTTTCTTTGAAAATTTGTACACTATATTTTAACGCCTATAGCTCATCTTCACGTCATATTTCATCCCATTAGCTGGTCTTTCTGCGGAATGAAGGTCATATTATAACAGTCGTGGTTTGACAATGATGAAAAGTTTTTCTTATTGGGCTAATGCATAGGGGCGCGTGTCTTATTGTGTACAGCACAATTATTCCGCGAAGGACACGTGAACTCGGAATAAGAAACTTTTGCCTAAAATTATGTATTAACAGTGCATTTATTCATAACATAATGTACTTCAAAAATGAATCCAGCATCCCCCCCTATCGCAACCAAACCAAAGGATGAATTTTAGCACTATCGAATAATAGACACAAAGAAAACCGAAAGAGATCGCCGCCTCTTTACAACAACACATCGATCCTCTTTAACAGAAAGAACACGAGAAAAATCATCTCTCTCAACACGCAGAACCAATCGTTCCAAACCCGACACCCTTTAATACACCATCACAGTGACACTATAAATGCTCAGCTTACATCTTTTGAAGTATAACCCAGAAAAGGGTTATTCGCCACCGAATTAAACCGGATACACGCCTAATTTCATTCCCCGCGCATACACACACACACATGTCCTCCGGTGTCATCCGATATCTATTTTGATAATATTTTCCTATACAGAGCCGATCTCATATACAAGAATCCAGACACGGCATCAGGCATCAAGCGATAGGACCTCCAGATAAGACAGCAAATTGCAGGTATAATGTGCGCAGGACCCCGACATAATAATGCTGGTAACACAAGCCACTGAGAGAGAGAGCTGTCGGTTCGTCGTCTTCAATGCGATGCCGATGTTCCTTTCAAGTCTCCAATCGCGCTGCGCTTTTCTTTTCACTCGATGCGTTTTTTTTACTCTTCGCGTAGAGATCGCATATCTTTCCTTATAATACGCTTCTGCGATCGTGTAGTGGTATATAAGACCGGTAAGCCTGCGCACACGTTGCGAGACTCGGATGTGTATATAGATATATTCTTAAGGCTGTCTAACACTTTGATTAGGGTTATTATAAAGGATGTTCGTTGCAGACGCTTTTAGTTGCTCTGTGTGCATGTGTCTTCGAGGGGTGAAAAATATCGTATACGTTATATATTATATATGGTGAACCTGCGCGTATTAAGAAGAAAGAGCTTGGAAAATAACGATGTTATTGAATCTGATGCTGATATAGACAACCTGTTTCAAGCTAAATCGAAATTATAGCGAACGGTATCTTTACTTACACGAAAAAACTCGTGTATATTGTCCTGAATTAACGCACATGCGGCGCAAAAAAAAAAAGAAAAAACCAAAAGAGAAGGACAAAACGTGCCTCGGTTATATTGCGTGTCTCCTCCCGTGTAGCAGCAGAAACCAGCAGCGGCGATTCGCTTCTTCTTCTTCTTGCAGCGGCCGATAATGCCGCTCATAAGTCAAAGTGATGTATGATCCTTCGTTCTGAGTTGCTCCCATAAGGCCCCCCCCTTAACTGGGCCCCACTTTATTCGTATGTATAGATATATATACCAAGTTCGTGCGCTCGCGATTATTTTTCGATTTCCTCTCTTGTTCTTTTGTACGACTGTCTTTTTTTTTGTCTCTGCTCCTTTAACGTTTCTATTTCTGCGCTTATACATTATGGTCCGAAAGAAGTGTGTGTACGGAGATGTGCCGTGTAATGAGTAAATAATAACAATAGGTGCGAGTATAATGTGCGGTGAGGGTCGACTTTGCGGGGTAAAAGGTTGTTAAATATATAAAAAAAGGGGAGCAATATGCGCATGTTAATAGACTGCGCGACAACAATGCGGATGAGTTGAATGAAGAAAACTGTTTGGTCGATTGTTAATTCGGTAAAATTTTATTAATTTTTTTCAATCATCGCTCCACATGCGTGTATAACACTAAAGTCGACTCTGCTTATATACACACAGCAATTCGAATCGGCTCCGCGACATTAAAGTGCCGGAAGAGTCACACTTATATATTACAGAACATACGCGCGCGCGAGCGGCGGACATGATGTACACGTATAAGTATATACGAGCCCTCGCTTATAGCCAACACAATAGATCGTCGTCACAACTAGATCTGGAGCGACGAGCCCAAAGGGTTGCTCGCGATGGAGGACCGTCGAGAATAAAGACGTACACGAGTGTAAAAAGGGGGTTGGCGGGTGTCGGGGGCCTATACTACTGTATATTAGATAGGAGGTGGGGTCGGCTCGTAAATCATGGGTTAACGCACTGTTTAGGCGGGGCGGTTTCACGGTGGGTACAGTCCATGCGAGGGATATCTCTCTCTCTCTTGTACACTAAATAATTCCGTGTAGTGGGGAGAGCCAGAGCTCTCTTTTCCGACGGGGCGACGCAACAAATTGATGTGTCCTATGTGTGTGTGTGTGTATTGCAGCAGGCGACTGTTGGGAAAATCGCCTTTTGGTTTTCGCCGGGCGATGAGAGAGACAAAAGCGGTGAAAAAAGGGGGCTTGCATTTTACGCGGGTATATATAGGGGACCGAGAGGAGTCAAGGGCGAGTGAGTTTTAATCTGGCAAATATCGTGTTTGCCAGACTTGGCGTCTGGTGCATTGATGTATATATGTGTACACTTACTCATGTGGGCTTGTATTACATGCTGGTCACGAATGCTGTGTTGATGGTCAATAGTCTTTTTTTTTCTGTCGATAGTGCGCGTGATTTTCGGGGAAATTTTAGGTTCCTTTACTTTATTATTACAAATTTTGATCTCAATAAGGAGAGAGCATAAAAAAACTCACGTTCAATAAATTACGAACGAATTTTATTAGGTCAACATGCATCGGACGAAAATTCAAAAGTCAATTTCCGAAACGGACCCAAAAAAATATTCATATTCGAATTTGAAAAATCGAGCGAGGTATATAAATATATAATCTACATCATTACCATCGCGTCGTTCTCCCAAAGCTCACTTAATTCCCATAATATACATCTGATAAATCTCCCGAATCCGACTCCGAAAGCGCAACAGCGCTATATAAAAAAGCCGTAAAAAAAAGAGTCGAAACCGGGAAAAAGAAGGTCCCTCTCGTACTTTCACGAAAGATGGCGGCAATAGCGTTAATACCCCCGCGATTTCAACACAGCATTCGTCTTCGCTTTTGATCGTCGCTTAATCCGCCGCTCTCACGTATACCATACATCCCTCTCTTTCTCAGTGCATGCACACACGCGAGAGCGAAATTTATGGCTTGTTTTTAAATATTAAATGATACAAAGGTGCCGCTGCGCCGCCCAATAAGAAGAAAAACCCTTGCAGCAAGCGCGATATGCACCCCGGTGCGTTTGGGAGATTGAGAAAATACCACCTCGTACACACAGACACACGTATATATATATTTTATACGTATGGGCGTGAGGGAGGAGCAGAAACGGCGCGAGATAGAGACGTTACTAGAAGTATTGGGCTGCGGCGACAGCCGGGACAATATAATAATGTGCAGGAGGCGAGAAAAAGACTGTGCGGCGTACCGAATTTCGGGCCAGGATTTATGGGCAAAGTTGCTGCTGTTACCGCGCGGGGGCTCCAGAGATTTTTATATGTATATATATATATATATACGCGGTCGAGGTAATCCGAAATACGATATATCAACTGTTCGATAAATCCGTCGCGGCGGTGGTGCTGCAGTTTAGTAACCCGTTTGCTCTCTTACTCCACCTACCGAAGAGGTGAAGGAGTTTATGGACTCTCTTTTTTTTCTTCGTGTGTTCTTTAATAATGCGCTTTGGAGAGTTTTTTTTTCGTGTAGAAGCGTGCGCGGTCGCTTTTTTAATTTTTCCTCTTGATTATTAGTTTCGGAATTAATGATAGATTGACTTTCTGGTATTTTTAATTTTTGATTTTGAATCGAATTCTATCATGAAAATTGATAATGAGAGGTTTTTGAGAAGACACTCGAAGCTATAATATCAACGTTTTATATTTTTCCAATTTACAAGAACCGTTATGTAAACCAAGAAAAAATATCGACAATAATTAAAGAAAAATTCTGCATTTAAATTATTACCGTCCATAATTTATATAGCGATAATTACCGATCTGAGATACGATCACAGATCGGTAATTCTCATTTATAATTTGCCTTTTGTATATCCGGATTTCACGTATATTATAATCACCGTTAATACTCATTACCCACGAACAGAGAGAGCGTGTTCAAAGCAATCGACAGTACAAATATTGATCGTCATTAATAGCGCTATAATAGCAGCAATTATATCGATGTGTGTTTTCATTCGCCACTCGTTATTTGCTCAAAAGTGATTCCACACAAGCCTCCTCAATAATGAAAACCATCTGCTTAATTACTTACATCCGTTTTTCCGGTACGAGAGAACAGTGTACAGTCCAGTCTATAATGAGGGACATCGATATTATCCTTCGATCGAAAATGTATGAATAATTCAGGATACAGTCGGTGGAGCAGGGAAAATCTGTTATGGGGTAAATATTTTTAATAACACGCATTTTATTAATAGTGGACTTTCGTCGCGATTCGCCTATGTGCCAGCGATTAAATAATCATATATAAATATACATACGTGTGTAGTGCTACACGCGTATAATAATTAAGGAAGCTTGATATAAATATTGTAGTAGCTATAGAGGCGGCTCTCGAGATTATACTTAAAACGCCATTAATTGTTGTTAATGAGTGAATAATTAATGCGATTGATTTATGCTGATCGAACGGTGAACGCGTATTAGACCGCGAGGTTACTGCCGTTGTTATTATCATTATTATGGTATATCATCGGAGTGTTGCCAGGCGCGAAGCTTTCGTTCACAGCAGGTGGTGCCTTGTAGTATTATTTTTTCTTTTTTTTTCTCCCACATGTGTTATATACGTGCAAACATATTATACAGTGATGCTTTCGCGTAACTTCGCGACGCCGAGTGTCATCCTGCGCCGGTAATACGTGGTTTTCGTGTCGCGGCAGCCCGAAAATGAGAGGTCGGCAAATGTTGCGCGACACTATGGACTTTTTTTCTTCGCAGCTCTCTCGTGTTTGTACATATATTACACACCGCAAAGTTGTGCTTCCAGCTGCGAGAGACCAAATTCGTGCAATATGTCGCTTGGACGGTGTTTTTTTTCTTTGAAATTATGGTTATATAGCACGTGTCTGCTTCTGTATATAAGGGAATAGAAGCAGAAGTCCTGCGACAATAGCAGGTTTTTGTTTGAAGTTCTAAGTGTAGTTTTTTCGTAGTCTGGAGGTTTGGTTATAATGAGGGGATGCGATAGACGCCACTGATGCGAAGAGACTTCGTGGTCAGTTTGAAGAGCAGTGTGTCTAAGCTGTTATTATTTTAGTTCGATTTTGGTTGGTTGTGTATTATTGTTTGATCTGCGAATTTATTTATAAGGATGTCTTTTTGGTTCTAAAAAGATTGCTAGATGAAAGTACGAACGTAATAAAAGGCTCTAAACTTGTGCTAAAAAGAACTTCATCATAGTCGTAGATAATTATGCGTATCAGCTCAAACAATAACCTCGACTAGAACTAAAATAAGTTGACAATTCCTATTTACACGCGGAAATAAATAGAAACAGTGAAAAAATTTGTTGTCCAAAGTTTGAACAGTTCTTCTTTTCTACGGCTATAAGCATGTGTAGAATTAAATGCAGTCAAATATTTTGAAAGTAGTTTTTAAAGCAAAAACAATTTTGTTTACTTCATAAACTAATAGTTTAAAAATTAATATTGATTAGAAAAAGTTGACATTTTTACATTACTAATGTACTGCTAAACTCTATGCATACATAGTAGTTTTAGTGAATGTTACACGGGTCAGTGTCACACAAATTATGTTAAAATTATAGTTTTAGCCATACCATTTCTCAGAAATGTACTAGATCATCAGGGCTATAGGACATAAACCGCCATAAATAACTCATTAATAGGATTGCTCATTATGCAAGCTCATTCCAGTCGATATCAATTTAATTTTACCCTTTTTAGCTTCGACTATATAGGTTTTCGATCTATAACTATAACTGTCTTTCATCCATTCTCTGCTGTGTATTCCGTAACTCGTCGCTGCAAGTTTATGCTGTATGCACTATATATAAATATACGTAGCTATACATACGATATGTCAAGAAACTTCATGATGATATGTTGTCACCTGCTGCACACATGAGATCGACCAGAGAAACAGTGGTGTATCATTATTCTATATATGTGCAGCGCCAGAGTCGAATCGAATCTATCGTTGGCTGAAGTTTTCTTTTTTAATGAAACACTCAATGCCCCGGCGTATATATAGATATAGTGCTGGGGTTTGTATTGGTGCTACTGCGGTTACCGAAGTCGTGGCTGCGGTCAAGTATGTTCTTTATTTGAAGTTTTTGGAATGAAATACGTTAGATTTAGTTCAACATGTATTCGCCAAGAACCATCTTATATTGAATAATATTCTGATTATTAGGCCCTTCGAATAAATTATGGAAACCATTCAAACCAAATAAGGTTTCGCTTCGTCATTGGAACATCGTTGTCTCAAGTTTGTTTGCCGTTAAATTGGCGAAAATAACACGTTGACATCTAAAGAAAAGAAGAAACAAGCAGGTCAACTTTACCGACTATAGCTCAAGTGTATTTAAAGCACAAACTTTATAACTACGATATTTAGATTCTTTACATACAGTTTTACAGTTATATACGTACTTAAGGAGCGTCTACAGCTTACTTACATTTCACATTCGTATAGCAACGATCTATGGTAAACGTTCAACACTTTGCTCGATTAAAAAAAGAATCAAGACCATTAGGTACATCCTGCAACCTCGTAAATTCGTTGAGCAGCAACAATAAACACCGAAAATTTAGTCACCCAGTAGCTATTCCTCGCGGCGATCGCACGACAACTTAGCATAAAGAAATCGTAAATGTGCGCTCCGCCCAGCAATAATATTCGCAGCAGCCTAATTTTAACGTCCGCATATGCATATACAGAGACATTGTGTCAACTCCAGGCGTCGTCATTCGAGAAGAGAACGCTCGCACTTTTGACTCGGGTGTGTTATATAGTGCCATCTGCCTCGTTTCGTCTACGTCAAAGTGTCGCGAGACTCGCCAGCTTTCGTCGTATATACAGTACGTGATTTAATATCCCGGCGCGACTAGGCCCCTTTCCCCGACATCATCATCGTCGTCGTCGTCGTCAACGCATCCCCTATATAGAGAGGGAGAGAGCTCGACATTGTGTTCCAGTTACATATTTATCGCGTAACAAATAGGCGTTCGGTGTGTGTTATGATATCGGGACCACCGGACTGGTTTCTCTATCTGTATGTGTATGTACGTACATGTGTACGAGAGCAGAAGAGGAGGCATGGCAAATCGACTTTGCGTATATATATATATACCTTCGGGAGCACACTGCAGCTGTCAGGTTTTTGTGTGTATACGAGTAGCTATAACGCATTTGCGGTAACACGGTCAAGCGTGTCCGAGAGCGCGTGACAATGCCGCGAAATAAACAAGTCAATTACGACGGGTTTGGGCTATTGTTGGGCTGCGTATATACCAGCTGACCGCTGGAAAATCGGCTAGCGTATATTGAGACGTTTCCGGTTTGCTGAACGCGTACTCGGGGTTTATTGGTTATCGTTTGATTTGTGTGGTCTTGATTTTTTTTGACGTTGTGAGCGAATTTCAAGGGGGCTTTACTAAAAGGAAAATTAAAACGCAGAACGCAGTTAAACTTTGGTGAGGTGAGTCATTCTCACGGGTTTATATACAAGTACACTACTCTCCTTTTAACCAAGACGAAAATTCGAGTGAAATATTCCCTCGATCAATCCTGAAAAGCGCACTTTATTTTCCAACCCCCTCTATATTATACTATAATTGTAAGTTCAACAATATCCTTCTCTCCGAATCACTCAGTCGGTCCGCATCTCAATCACTCTTAGCTCTTCTCAAAGAAACCGGAAAGACCGAGTCTCCCACACACAGACGCACGTGTAATTTTAAAAAATTACGCGTGACGACTCGAAAACCAACAATACCTCTTTCTCACAGGGACGACACTTTTTTTTCACCAAGAATCAAAGAGTGTCTTCTAAGCAACACACGAGGTCACAATAGATTAGCGCGTAAAATCCTCTAAACCCCATCTCTCTCGTATACGCAGTCATATGTACGATGAACCACTGGATCTCGTCGTCGCTTACGTGCACCTTTGTGACTCTCGCTCTCGTTCTCACCCTGAAAATTCGAGGCAATTATACGCTTCCCGCGCGCGCCTCTTTTGTCACCCAGTGTTGGGAATCACGCGCAGACAATATTTTCGAGCCACAAAGCGAAGATCCACGCATATGTACGAGAGCTTGTGTGGACATGAAAAGCTTTGGCGCGAAGAGAGAGACTTTACTTTTGTGTCGATATCAAAGGGTTCTTAAAACTGTCTTCTTTCTTATTAAAGGTATGGGTTATGTTCTGATCCGATTTTCTTAATACCCTGTGTTATTGCTGTATAGCTGTGGGAGCTTCTTCTTCGTGTTCTGAATTACGAAGAATCTTGTAGTATGACGACGAGGCTCTGAGCAGGAGGGTATTATTATGATGAGCTATATTATCACTATTGAGGATTACAATAATAGGCTGTGTCTTTTGTTGTAGAAAAAAAGTTTTTGCACAGCAATGTTGTTCTCACAAATATATATCTAGAAAAACATCGAAAGTGAAGATTCACCAACGATATAGATAGATAGTTTGCGATGAATAATTTTATATTGCTCTAATATAATATACACAGATGAGCTATCCATACCCGACAACTCCGACAAACAAACAAACAAACAGCGCATTTAAGGATTACGGACACTTCCAAACATGGCTCAGGAAGCTCAGAGGAGTGGACTACTCGAAACTGAGCTTTATCCCCTCCAAATACGGATAATATAACCCCGTTCGCGTTAGGATTCGCGAAATAAGCCCGGAGCTCCTAATCAGATTTCCCTCTTCACAGGTATATGAGTCTTGTGCTTCCGTGAATCGGATAATATTCACGAAGGGTTGCCGCCCTTTCATATTAGCCTGCTCTACGTGCGCTCATCTCTCCACCCTCCCTTTCTATATATACCACACAACTTCACGTACACACATACACACACTACTAAAATTCTTTTTTTTACTCTCTAGCTTCTCTTCCAAGCGAAACAAGATCTCGCGAGAGACAACACAAAAGGCTTACACCTTTTTCTACACTCCCTTTTGGGAAGTTGAGAGATCGAGTACTTGGTGGCGTCGGCGGCGGCGAGACAGGATAATGGGTCTCTCTTTTTTTTTGCGGGCTTTTGTGCGCCGTCAAAACTCCGTGAAAGGAGCTGCGCGAGTATATAGCAGAAAAATCTCCGGCCAATAATGTCGTCTCTCACGATGTAGCAGCAGTAGCGATTCTTATAAGAGATATGGACGCGTGGTGGGGAGTATTGTTGGCTTTCAGCGTCTGGAAGAAATCTTCTGTGTTGTCGTCGCTCTCGCCGCGCTATATACACAGGTAATAAGAGACTTAGAGGGTGCGATTCTGCGGTTTTGTTTATTCACCCATCGAACGATGTGCGCGATGCAGTGTATATAGATAGAGACAAGATCGACGGGAAAAAAGGTGTATGGCTGTATTAGGGAAAAAAGCGCTTATTTCGGCGGTGAGTGCTAAAAGGGTGGAAGAAGATTGAGGGATTATTGTTCAGATTTCACTGGAAGATATTGTACTTTGCTTTTCCTAGAAAATTCCGAGATACTTTTTCTGCTTACGTATTAAAGATACATTTTATTACAAATATCTTCTACCTATAATCAAATAGCTCCTGCTCTCTCTCTCTCTCTCTCCAGAAATTTCCACGGCGTAATTTTCCCATACCACTATAACTTGTTGCACAGCCGTGTAATCTCCTGTAGAAGGAAATCAGTCTTTCGGAAGTTCTCGAGTGCTCGAACCTTCATTACCTGAAAATTAAGCTCAATCAAGGCACAACGCGGTCAGCTGAACGGAAACGATTTCTTCGCTTTCGCACCTTATAATATGAGCGCTCGAGTATACAGCCGAGTTTTTCACGGGAGTCGCGTTCTCGAGTGGTCCTATACGCGAATGCTATACATCCTCTTGGCTGCCTAAGATCGCCGTTTGATGGAATTATACTCTGGGCGATTGCGCAGTGATTAACCATTACTTCCTCTTTTTGTAGTGTGTATTAGGGGAGGTTTGCTTATATGGCTCAGTGCACGGCTGTTATGCACTTGTTTTCTCGGCTGGCTGTTTCGAGTGTTATGAGAAAACCGAAGCGCAAAATTGCCGTGCGAATTGATTTTTAAGCTTCGTTTAAGCTGTTAGACTCGTGGATATTTATTTTTTTTTTATCAAACTTTTATTACATATTCATCCTCTCATCGAAGCGGAAAAAAGTAGTAGATTCTTTTAATCATTGATGAGCTATAGTGGTAGGTTTTTTTCTGCAATAATTTCCCCTAAGAAATTTTAATTACAAAGGGGCCAGAGGAATCTATTTTGCAGTAGCATTATAAATTGAAAAAAAATTGTGGTGTAGGTCGAAGCGTTTATTTATTAAAAACCCTGAGTATAAAATGTATAGTCGGTTAAAATAGAAGAGCGCTCGGAGTACAAATACGTACGCGTATAATGAATACCTTTCCCATATACGCGCAGCCACTAAACTTTCACGTTATAGTTCTATGCACGCGTATATATGTGATGCGTATGAATAATGCATGCGAGCACAACAATACCGTTTATTATTTCATGCGTTTGGCAAAACTTGCCATTATATTCCATAATGTTTTATTGGCCTCGGAGCATCGAAGAATCCAATGCGTCGAACGCACATCCATGTGTGTTTGCATGTATTATTCAAGCGTATTATAGATATATACACACACACGTTTTTCTTTACACACTAATATCGATTTGAAATATATCATTAATAAGGCAGAAGACGCTTTGCGTCGCAATAACGATGAGAAGCACACCGAGAGAAGGAATAAAATATCGCTTTCTAGTAAATCGAGCCTATAAGAAGCTAAATTACATGTTTGCGCACGATGGATTTATTATGGCTGTAATGATAAGGAACAGCTAGTCGGTAAAAAGATGAATGTGATTTAATAATTCAATTTCCACATACCCTCTATTCTGATCATATAGTCAAACTCGTCTATTAGATATACTGTGTTATTAATAAATTTCCAATTAAATTCAAGAATAATGTCCCAAAACCGATATCAGATCCAGCACGCATGCGTGTGTTGACAAGCGAGTGAAAAAGGATCTCGATCCGACTCACAGGTATCTTTACAATCGTCATTCGCCAATTTCCCCTGTCACACAGTCGTTCTCTCTCTCTCTCATCTTTCTCTGGCTGTTATAAATAATAAAATAGCAGCAGAAGCATCAGTCGCAGGCTTAATAATACGGAATAAATGGGGGACAGATGTTTGGGGCTGCTGCTGCGGCAGCAGTACAAAGTGTCATCTCAATTTGATCTCGTCAAGCGCATCTCTCTCTTTCCTTCACCCCTGATGACGTTATTCGCAAAGATGACATCTCTCTCTGTGTATACCTTTTTCCCCGCTGCATGACCTCAACAATGCTTGGCTTGCTTGTACACAGCAATATAATGCGCCGGCACGGACTCGTGCATGCAGACTCTCTTTTTATATATATAAATATAATGTGATGTCGCTTCTTCCTGTTATACGTCGAGGGGTTGGAAAAGAGAGAGAGAGAGAGAGACACTCATTGAAATATTCCTCGGTCTCCGCGCAAAACTTGTGTCGCTCGATTGCACTTCACGAGCGAGTGCCCCCCTCGTTTTCGTTATCAAAACACAAAACTCGCTGGTATAATGCCTGTCAGAAATCATCTTTTTTCAGGCTCGGATGAGTTAAACGTTGTGAATCTTTATAATAGTGTGTGTGTATCAAAATTGCAGTGATATTATATTCCTTTATTTGAAAAAGTATCGTCAAACACAGACGCAGACGATCCAAGCATATACATATATATACACAGGTACCGAAGGTAAAACTCGCAGCGTGTAGTCTTTGTCCGAAGACTCCTAAACATCCGAACAAAACTCCCATCAGGGCAGGACAGTACACGGGGATTAGAGTCTCAACCACACAGTCATCTTCGAGACTTAAGGAATATAACTGCAGAAGTATCTTCTTCCGCACGATTAAGGTTTTTCCCCCCACCCGTACCTATATATAGGCGCACCTCGTCCGTGGAAACCACAAGGTTATTTACGAGCTCTGGACTATCCATGAGTAAATAGACTCGGACATTGACTGTATATAGGTACATTTGTACACACACCAGTTGACGACGAGAATGACGCGGCGGGTTGAGTAATTAGGAGGATTATGGAGGGGGAGTCGAAATGCGCTTCTCATTGCTGCTCTGTAGCCACAAACAAGTGTCACACTCGAAAACCGCAAGCTAATTTATAGCACCCTGAGTTCGATGAATTCGAAAGAGGGGGATATGGCTTGCTGTGCTACTGTCGACATTGTTGCTCGATTTGCAGTAGTGTCTACTTTTGCATGGTGATGATTCCTGTGTTGTTAGAAAAATGTAGAATCATCTTCAAATAATGTTTCACGATTATTTCAAAAGTATTCACGCACATGTCTTATCCAATAATAACCTTGAGAAAGTCTCTCATGCATCTTCGCGAAACGACGTCTTCCCATGCATAAATCACACACACACACACACACACATCGCAGACAACAACCGTTTTCCCATAGCAGTATACAAGACAGAGAGCAATAAACTCATTAGTTTGCTCATATCGAAGCGAAGAAGCAAAAGAGTTGCAGAAGCCAAGTAGGCGTGCACATTACCTTCTGCGAGTATACATGCACACACACACTCGAGATTTAGTGGGAGAAAGCGAGCAATAAATCGGCTAATGACTGTGTTGAGAGAGTGAACGCGCACATAAGCGCTAATCTATACAACCGCAAGGCTATGCAGCCCCGCCCCTGCGGTAGCATATTCTCCTCGTATTCGTCCAGCCGCCGCCCAGTCAGCGGGAATGATTCCTCATTAAGAGGATTAGCGATGTAAACACCGTAAATCAAGCCCTCAGAGCTAAGACTCGTCATCTTGCTTGTTGCTATATTTCTCCTGCAAGATGGGAAATGAGTTTCTGTATGTGTGAGTGAGTGCTAATTGTGATAGTTTTTGCTCCTGTGTCTGGAAGCTCTCATAAGTTGGCTGGGATACGACGGTTAAGGATAAAGCACACGCTGGATTTGAAAATCGCTTTATTGTTATATTAGTGGATACCTTACAGCAATGAGTCACTGATTTTTGGGAAAAGTTGACAAATATATATTATATCTAGTTGTTGTTCAAGCAAGTATATATACAAAATACACACATACCCCAATATCCTATAACGATAGCATCGCGCGCAGCGACTCCTGCGACGAATCCGACGTGGAATCACAGGCATGCGCGGAGCGTAATCGTGTCTCCTGATCGCGTATACACACAGGGACGAGTATTATATATAGAGAGAGAAAGACTCGCGAGGCCCAGCCCAAACCGGACGCGGACACCTGGCTAACGCACCGCCCCCGCCAATCGCGACTCGACGATACGCCCAAGGGACGCGGAGCTGCACGAATCAAGCCGCGCCGTGAGCGCTTCCTTCCTTTCGCTCGCGCAACTCTATCTCTCGAGAACGATATAAGTATATGTATATTGTGTACTTGTTCTCGTCATTCTCAAGGTGCTGAGGTTTTGAATGTTTTCTTGTATTTATATAGCGACGAGGTTGTGTTTGTGTTGGAAAGTAAATTTTAATTTTCGAAATTGTTGCAACCATAGCTGAAATTAATAATGCTGATGTGTACTCGGTGAACAAATATTACATTTTTAACTATTTTGACAAGCGCAATTTTTCATTTTCAAAACTTGCAGAGTTATTACAGCGAGTTTCGACTCATTCTCCCCACCTAATAAAAAGAGCCTCATTATTATTATATGAAAGTACGAGTTTTTAATCTCTTACGTGTACTTACCTTGGATTATTATTTGTTTATTCACACATAAACTTATTCATAGAAACTCAAGTTGTTCTCAACAATCGCTTGAATATTTTATAAACCCAATACGGAAGAAACAACAAACTTCATTATATACGGCACTTATATATATATATCTCATGAATTATATAAAGTATCGCGTTTCCCGCAGCTTTATACAAGTTTCGTAACACAGCCGAAGCACTTCATCTTTGCACCACATAAGTATACCACAACGACGAAGAGGAGGTACAGCATAGCCGTTTTTTTTCCTCAAAACAGATAAGGCCCTTGTATTATTCCGACTTTGAAAGATCAAAACTGCTCTCAAAAACCAGAGCCACAGAACAAACATCACCGTCTTTGGTATCACCTGTTTTTACAACGCTCGCGAGGGCAACTACTACACAAAAACGTCGCCCTTTTCTACAATATAATATCCTCCGCCGTTGATTTTTTTCCTCGAGCTCTGCATGCAAATATACACTTTCACCGAGATACAAGTTTCAAAAAAAAAAAGCAGAGTGACAGCCGCTCGACGCCTCACAATACCTATGTACACACACGAGGGATTCATCTTCCAGTTTGCGCGATGTGTGTAATATATATGTTGTATCCTTCGCGAGTGTGAATGCGCGCATAATAAAAGATCTCTTCGTGCGGCGTATATACTTATATATACATATTCCTCATGTTTGTCACGCGCATTTACCGCGAGAGCAGGAGGACTTATAGGAGAGAAAGATGCCGCAGCGCAGCGACAAACTTAACTTACGCGTGGGTCGACCTACTTGACTTTGTGAATGCTTGCGTTATTCATATATTTATCACCTCTGATTGATGCACTGCGACGTTCGAGCTCGTGAAAAATGACGCGCTTTATTTTTATGTATATAGAGAGAAGTATAGAGACGTGCGTGTGTGTGACTCGAAAAGTGGGTAAACTTTCTGGGCTGTATACGAAACGAGATATTATGCTTTTGCAAGTTTATATTTTGTTTACAGACACATTACTGTCGATTCGTTTTAATGCACACACAGTAATATGTTTTAAAAACCACATATATTTGAAATAAAAGCTGCGCCTGGTAACAAGTCTTTACGGTACAAAGTGTCTCTAGAGCCGAGGAATGCGAGATCGTTAAATAATGCGTATCCAAGACAATACGAGAAATCTCATTCACCGTATTACATATATACGTACACTCGTATAGGTACGAATGAGACGAAAAAAGAAGAAGAAGAAGCAGCCGCTGGAATTAAAAGTGTCGCGCGCGCGCGCGAGAGAGATGAGAAGAAGGGGATCGAGATGCTGCTCGGGGTCAGCTGAGTCGTCAGTCCAATTCAGAGTATATGTGTGTACCTAAATGGAGACAAATAATATCATAATTGTAGTTGCGCTGCCGCATCGTCCAAATAAATTGATGCCCGCGCTCGCTCTCTCATCTTTCGCTGCGCCTCTCCTCATGATGCTTATTCGCTCGGCTCTCGTATAATACTTGTTTGCTCATATAGGTATATATATGGTACGTTGTTACTGCTGCTGCTGCTGTTGCTGTGCGGCTTGACTCGACACCCACGCTCGCTGTAAGCGCCGGTATCTACTCTCTGCAGGCTTTTTCTTGAATTGGTTCTTATAGTCTGGAAGATTTGTTTAAAAAAACTTACTTTTCTAAAAAATGTCCTAATATACCACAGGATCTCCAGCAAAAACGTTCGTATAATTCAATTCACTTTAAAACTCCCGCCTAAAATACAATTCCGTCTTCACAACAACAACGTTCTCCTTAAAAACATCATACTTCCGCATATCTTTCTCTCGCACAATTATTTTTTTTAAACAATAACCATATTCCAGTCACATCATCAGCAACGTGACATCACGCGGACGAGTTTAATTCGCGGACGACCTGACGTGGGCGCGAATGCGCCACCACTTGACCTCTCGACCGCGTATATCTATACCGCGGTGTCAACACGAGTCAACAAGCGCACCGCTACGATCGAGAGAAATAAGACCGCCTCTACTGCCTATAGTACACCAATAGCGTGTGTTCGCCATTACTTTTGCGACGACCTTGTGTCGGCGTGGATATAAGCGATCGCAAGAGCTCGATAAGACTTTAATCGGGCATATGATGATGGGCGTTGGGAGAGACGATCGACCTTCCTGGAACTCGTTTGCTCTGGTGCTGCTTGATTGTATCGTCGGGATTATTTCTATTGCGGATTTTGTTGTTGGTAGAGTAGAGAGAGAGTGTGTTGGCGGTGGCAATGACGATGGAGTTTGAGAAGAATTTGAAAGGTTTGCAGATCGTTTGATTGGGTTTTAAGATAGCGGAGTCTGTGCTGTGTAATGCTCTAATTCAGCATATTTTCATCCCTGGTTACGACAGTCAACCGAAAAATATGCATCCCGTGCCAATAATGTATATAACAGCTATATTAATTTTCGCCCTGATTCGATCACCCTTACAGCCTCTTTGAGACTCGCTCTTTTTAACTCACTATACGTATCGGACATATCTCGGAGATATCTTCAGCGTTTAATTCAATGTTTGATACCTAATAAATCCAATCAAGCGAAACGGCCTCACGACTTCATATACAACCCCAGCGCAGAGAGTCTGACGCGTTAATTCGTTCGAATTAATCCAAAGAGTCAGAGGCACGCTCGGATTTATTGAATCAGCCGATTTAACGGATGACGGCTCGCGTGTTATCGGTCTCCTCTGCCTTTTCCCGCGCGGGTCGGCGTCGGCCGCACTAAGACCGCCTGGAATTCGTATCCGATCCTCTTCACGTAGCTGAATTTTGTGAAACACGTCTCTCTTTTGAGAGGACGAGGGTTACACACACACACACACACCTGCTGTATTAAAATTGTATCGTCGGGAGATAAGACGGGTCTTTTAGTATACAATGTATATTAAGATTGTTTATGCTGGTCTTGCGTGTAAGTGTTCTACATTGTAAGGACTCGTAGTGACAGGTAGTTTAATACGGAGATAAAGCTTTTTTTATTCGTAAATTATACATATTTACGTTTCCACGCGATCGTCGCTTTTATACATCGTAGTAAACAGTTTCCTCCTCTGTTTAACCGACCGCTAATTCGACGATAATTCAGTCGATATACACACAGTCGCTCAGTATGTGCCTACCTAAAAGCCGGAAACCGAGGCACGTAAAACAGCGATTAATCTGGCTGCCGTGACCACATTACTACTCCGAATCGATGTAATTAGTGTCAACGAAAGAGTGGACAGCGTGTTTGCTTGCTTATTACAAGCGGCCGATATCGTGTTTGTATGTATATACATATATACAAATCGATTTGAGCTTCTTCTGTCCCGTGTGAATTATACATTATGCAAATTCAGCCGATGGTCTCTTATTCCCCTCCTCGAGTGCGTGTAGCCTATATTTTATTTTTCCGTATCACACGTGTGCGGCTGCGGGTCACACAGGTGATATTTATTCGTCATACTCGATTTACTCGAGCGATGCGCGTATATATGTATTATATGTTTGAGCTAAGCTTTCGTGCATGTGGCGCCTGTGCGTGTATGTCGCATTAATTATTCAGGAAATAATATTTTCGTTTTACGTGGATAATATAATGCAGGTTGATGTGCCTTTATGCATGTTTTTTCGGCTGTTAGGGCTTCTGTATTATATACTGACGGCTATAATCATTTAATGAAAATGTTATATTTACTCGCAACATAATGTATATACATTCGCTCTGACGAGTTATTAATTACACTCGATAATCGAAGATGAGTCTTGAATAATATTCCGGATAACAAAAAAGTTTTTCTTCTCTTCACAAAAGAGAGACTCGAGAATTCATGTATACCTTAACGATCAGAAGCCTAGAATTACATTTCAGTATATACCAGACTGAAAATCCATATAAATATAACCCCCGCAAGATTTCATCCTCAGCGTCGACAGTCAACGTAAACCATATACCCCTGCGCACTTCGACAAAGCCAATAAAAGCGTTCGAGAATCTAGTATAGTGTCTTGCACGCATGCATTATGCAACAAAAGAGCGCGATTGATACCAAGCCATATATATCCATATATGCACCTCACCCACGCACGATTCATCTAATGCAATAGCCTATCGAGTGGGCGGTGGCCAGGACGCACGCGATTCCGCTCTTCTTTTCTCGAAGCTATAGTTGCTACTTTTGCGCGGCTATAATACTTGTTCAAGTTTCTGATCGCAGCTGTCACCTTAGCTGCGACCTCCCGATCGGTTCGATCAATGATTCATCAGACAGCACACTGCACGCGAGAGCGACGTATTATACGTGACTCTAGAGACTGTATATAGTAAAAAAAAGGGCAGCAATTTTTTTTTTTTTCCATATACGATCGAGGTTTTGCGGTGGAATTTACCCTCTTTTTCTTTGCAGTATTCTGATGTGGTGTGTGTTTTTGTTGTTTCGTGCGCGAGCAGAGGTTTGATTATTGCGATGGCAAATGTTTTTATCGGATCGATAGGTCTGTTGTATAAATATATGATAACCGCGACGATTTTCTATCGACTCGTTCTTTGTTTGAGAAAAAATTATGTTTTTTATCGAGAAATTCGTGCAAATATTGTTATTAGAGATCGAGAGTGACGTAAGGGGCAATAATATAAGTTTATGAGTCATCGGTCAGAGGAATTCTTTCGAAAATTGGCTTTTCTCGATTACGTCAAGCTATCCGAATAACATTCCACATGATCGGCGATCGTTAAGGATCAAGCAGGATTACGAAGCCGATCATGGCCGCAAAGGGAGGAGAGAACGGGGTGGCACGATGTTCCTTGCGTATTTACCAGACGGACGTCATATTACTGTCGGATTAATCTCAATTCGTCGAGCCGCGAACTCCTTCGCCCCGACGTATTCGTCGATGAACTTTGTCCAAGTTTAACACAGGATACTTTGTCAACTCTTCTTTTGCTTATTTCTCGATCGGCTTTTGCGTGAGAATCCTTTCCTTCGACCGAACGTCTCTATCCACGACGATTATTATGCAAACAAGCGTCGAGTATTTTACACAAAAATATCCATTCCATCCTACCATATAAGTACACACTGAAAGAATTACTAAAATCTCGCATTGGCCCAAATACCATACCGGCACGTATCATCCACCTGAGAGTCTTCGATTACAAGCTCCTACATCAGGTCTCAGATGAAATCACGTATATATATATAGGTACACACACTTAACGTGGGAACAGGTCGTATAAAGCGAAGAAAATCCTTCCGGAATGTCAACGGGCTTCCGCTCGACTTGCTCAACTGGCCGCAATCCGCCAAAAGCAAGTCAAACACAAGCTCTCTCTCTCTTTCCGGTGTGCGCACAGGACACGACGTAACTAAACAGATTACTTCTTATATACATGTATACATAAAAACGCGCAATCCTTCTTCTCGGCAAAAACGAGGTTATATCTGGGACATTATAAGTAAGCTGGAGAGCCTATTTGGTTAAGAAGCTAATCTTTCTCGGTCTCGCTTTATATAAACGCTCGCGAGCGCAACGGTGTGACAGCTCTCGGACGAGTGCTTGAGTATTCACGTTTCTTCTCTCTTTCCTGCTGCAGCAGCTCTGGATGTATAATATACGCACGTATATATAGATACTCCCTTTTCGTAAGCAGATCACGCTGTGCATTCTTGCGAGCTCTGATCCCATTGTCGGCTGTGGATGGGCTTATTACGATGACAACGAAAGACTCTAGTGGGGTTTGTTAGGCTATATAATATAGAACTGCATCTTGAAAAATTATTGCTCGGATGGAGATCTTTGTGCGATGATTGGTTCTGGAGAGACGGATTCAATGATTTACGCTGATAGATGTAATGTAGGTACGTTTTGTCGAGGATATTATACATGAGAATTAATGCTCAGGGTATTGTTCATTTGTGACATAATATGTGAGGGCACTTTTCTCTTATTTCTGTGGCGAAAGGAGGAATCTCTCGTGTAACTTTTCATGCGAGGAGTCAAATTATGACCAATGCACTTTTGTATATCATAAAAGTTTTTCTGCTCTGTTTGGCAACTATAATACAGATTTGTAAAAGACAGTTTGAGCCTGATTCATTGTATTGACAACAGAGGGAACAAACGACTAGCAGATATTACGCAGTATAAAACAAGTTAAATATGAAAAAGGATTACACCTTTTTATCATCATATTATTTGCACTATCTCCCGTTCAACTACCAAACGCATCTGTCTACTTTCCCACTTGCACTCCAACACACACACACACATCGTACGATTTCCTCTCCATTTAAAGCGATCAGATCCTCAAATTTCTTCCGCAGCTCGTACGAAGTTATCTCAACATCTAAATACCGGTATAGACGATTCACGCATTTTCACGAAATCCGTAGCGCAAATAATACTAGCACAGTATATTCCTATTTTTCTCTCCCCCCTAACGTAGAACCAGTAGCAGACACAGGACCACTCCTCGGATGTATCAATGCCATTGAGCGCGACAATCCAAATATTTGCCAGTCAGATTAGCTCTCGCCATCTGCGCGCGCGCGTTTCGACCATATAGGCCTCATCATCCTTTCGAGCGCTGCATCCGTGTCAACAGATGCTCGAGATTTTCCGGAGCACACGTATATAATACTAAACTTATAATATACGCGAGAGAGGTCTTGTTATATACTTCTAAACTCTTTACCGATTAGACCAGCCGATAAAAAGCAGCATCCGCGCAGCGGTAATCTCGACGAGTGATCTTCTCGGCTATAATACACTCGACCGAATGAGAGCGGCTTTCTGGCCAGGTGCTGTTTGTCGCATACAGAGGTGTGTATGTGTAGGCACACTCCTTTTTTCCCTCTTAAGAGGCGGACGGGTTTATTCGCGCGAGAGAAGCTGCCGCCGCGAAGTCGCTCTTCAAAGGAAACACCCGCTTTTTTTTACTTACTTAATCGCTGTAGCGCTTGGGAAAGGCCTTATTCTTGTAAACTATATACGTTTTTTGTAAGTGGGGACCGTGAAAATGTGATTCATGCATCTGAAAATCGATCGCATTAATCAAGCGCGAGGACAATATTTAACATTCGTATAAGTTTATAGTGCTTTTCCATAAATTTCGAAAATTCAAATACTAAAAATAACCCACGCATTAGTCAAACGTAACTCATATTTCCAAATGTCGGTATAAACCGTGCGGTGTACGAGTTTATAGAAAAAAAAAAACGAAAGATGAAAAATCTCAACGCTTTCGGCAGCTTTGATTTTCAGAGTCGCGCGCGCGCGCGCGTGTTCGAGCATGCGTGAAAGTGCCACCGATTCTCGAAAATCCGAGAGAATCGCTTCTTCCACTAGAGCTGCTACTGCCCGGACTTTTTGGAGAAAATTTAATGGACCGCGAGGACTCGTCTCTTCACGTGGTCGGTCCGTATTTTTTCTCATAGATCGTATCACGTGTCGTTCTGTGTACCTATATTTGTACACGTTATAAACGCCAGCGGCTCTTTTTTCAAATATATACCGCTAGAATAATTAACATGAATATATAATTTATTCCGTTTTATCGTTCGCGTTAATAATTCATTCAGTAGTTCAGCTGTGTGTTTGAAAATCCAAGTTTTAATCCGGTATACTAGACCGAGCGGTGTAAACAAGTTTAAAAGTGGATATTTTCGTTGGGACGACGCTATTCAGCATAACGTATATAACCCTACTTTGTGTTATTCTTCGAAAAATTTATGAAAATTCAAAAAGCGCTTAATACACTTACGTCCACTTCATCGACTCCTTTCGAAACTGAATACGTTGTCTCTAAATAATACACATAATATTGCGTGCGGGGACCACCTGCGCCGAGAATTTGGCAAATACTTATATACCTGAAAGAGAGAGAGAGAGAGAGAGATTCACTTCTTGTGGCGAAAAGAACTCGTAACCCTATTATTCGACTCTGAAAAAGAAAAATACGTCTCGGCGGTTGACAATATCTGCTTTGCGGTCAAAGATTAGCCACCATAAGCTCACGAGAGAATCAGCATAATCTCATTTTCGACTGACGTGCAGTAGATTGGCCTATGCAAAACTTTTGAAAATAAACTGTTTGGCCGGTTCTTTGGTTGCCCAATTTTCGGTAAGCTTTGAGTCGTTGTGAAGTGGATTCTCAATAGACACGTTGAAGTAGATTCTGCATTTACTTAACAAAAATGAGACAGTAAAAGTAGATACATTCTTTTAGTTTCTTAAATTATACTTTTTGATAATAAATTCAATGTACACAGTTTGCGTACAAATACACATGTTCCAAGTGAAGTACACGGCGTGTATTACGTCCCAAATCGGATCTTTTGCGTGTAGTTGACATCGCAACAGCTGTCGGTGTTTGTTGCTTTGCGTGAAGGATTATTCGAAAATAGATTTAGGGGGCTCGCGTGCATGTATAGCCATCGTGTATATAGTTATATACGCACACACGAGAAATGCAACACCAGAGCGTAATCCGTATTAATGATCGTTCGCCTTTGTGTGTAACGTAACATGTAAAAATTTCGATTTCGTTTTCCTGTTGAGATCGATTTCGTGTGTATACTTGCGTTGATGTGATCGATTGAAGTCGGAAATTTTCACTTGCTCGGCCGAATTCATATCTCTGTTAAAAAAAAAAATCAGCGAAAATTTCAGTATTTTAGCTAGTGAACAGTTGTGTTCGTGTTTTTTGTAAGAGACGAAATGAAGAGCTCATCCACAACATAAATATAAAAGGTGCAATTTTCTATTGTCTCTATGCGATCAATTTTAGTAATTGTTATTGATTTAGGTGTTTTTATCTCTGTTTTAATCCTCTTTAGTATTTTTATATAAGGCATTATTTATGTAAAAAAGAAAAAAGTTCAGACACATACATTTTTCTATAATACAACCAAAACTTTGAGAAATAACAAAATACAGTAGCACGTGAGCAACACGGAAAGTCAGCAAAGCCACATCCTCGGCTCGAAAAATTTGCACTCGAGAGATAATTCGCAGATGCAGCCGGTTAGGCACGTGCGCGAGGAGCCGGCTTCCGTTCCATCATCACCATAGCAGCCGCAGTAAAGGAAGGTGTTCGTCGAAGCGATCGAATTTCACGTATCGGCCGAAGGGTTAAGTACCTCTGCACACATATACAGTATCCTCGCGAAGAGATAGCTTCCGCTTCCGGATTGGCGCGCGCCATGAAGTGGACGATGCGAGAGACACTTGGGCACGTGGTGTGCCTATTGAAGGACCTCCACGATGATGACAGTATAGTGCCTTGCAAAACCACCAAAGAAGCTTCATACTTTGGTATATATTTTCACAAATTTCGAAAAAACAATCCACATGCCTCTAGCAGACACGCACGTGTCCCTGTGTGTGCCGCGCATGCGCGGAAAGCTAAATCTCTAGTTATACACAGCAGGAGACCTGAAAAAATATATACTCTCGGAGCCTATACTAATTATGTAAATCCCACTATTAGCCACTCGAGGCGCGTGCGGATGACACAAAAGTGGCCGCGGCAACCAACGTCCTTATCAAAATACTCGACTGTATACGCGGGCGGCTGCTGCTGATGCACATGGCGCGTGCTGTATAACCGTCTACAAAAGTGTGTCTTATGAGGGAGATGGAATTACACATGGAAATAGAGGCAGGAAAAGCTAGATTACCCTGGATTTACTTCTGTCTCCGGTCGATGATGCGGGGGCGGACGGAATCGACGTCGATGCGGAAAAACAAAACGTGAATCATCACGTTTTCGGCTGGAAAAAAACGTCGAGGCACCGGATTATAGTGTGGCGTTCCGTCTGACCGCAAAACGTTTTCTGGAAAATGTGTTTTCTCGGCTTCGTTTCTTTCTTTTTTTTTGCTTTTTTACTTAAAAGAAGACTCGGAGATTGATGGGCGTGGTTTCAGTCGCATTTTTAATAGACTTTTGCAGTGAACTGTGAATATATATTTATAGAGTCGAATATGTTTAGTAGCATTAACTAGTCCGAGTGCGTTCGTTGTTTTCATTCGAAAATTTGCGCGTATATAACCGGCTCTGAATGAGATTATGCGATCTAGTGTAATAGACCATTAAACAGTTTGCGTTAAACATGTAGCCGGTATAGAGGAGAGTGTGCATATGTATGTATACTCTTGACGATCGTTCAGTTGAGTTCAGCAGTAGCTCTTCCTATATGTGCGCACATTATCCCTCTATATAAACGCTTCATCAGATGTAATTTCACTGGACTACTTTCGTCGATCGTGTTGCTGTATAGAACTCTGTGGCTCCTGCGCACTTTCGTCTGCTAACGGTTATATGCTGCTGTATGCCTATACATGAATTTTTCGTACGAATGACCAGAGCGAGTTTATACATACTTATGCGCTTGTATTACTAAATCAGAATGTATATACATTGTTTGAAGTTTTTAAATTCTTATATCAAGTATTTTCATGTGGATACGGATCTGTTTTAAAAGTAGATAGTCTTCTATAATAAACTTTATAATTCCAAACACTCGAGTTCCGGTGTAATAGTTTTACTCCTCGTATAGCTATATAATATTTATTAAACAATTGATGAAAAATGCTATCAATTTTTTCGCAACAATCATACCGATCCGACCAGCAGCACACGACACCATCTCCCACTATAACAACAGCGCAATCACCACAATTCCCAAGCAACAATATCTCAAAATATGACAAATCCCCGCCGATTTTTTCCCCGGAATCGTTCGTCGCGCTAAGGGACAGCTATAATTACAATCGCCGTTCGCGCGCGGTTCGCGAAAGGGTTATTTGCATAACACGACGAAGGAGCGAGAGAGAAAGACGTATACGTGCACACCTCCATTACACGCGCATATACGGGGGCTGTAGATCAGGTTCCCGCGGAGCCGCGGGATATTTATTAAGGGCGGGAAAAGGCCCTCCGTATAATCTCCACGGGCGGTCTCTCTCTCTCTCTCTTCGCTATACGTATATGTATATAAAAAAAGAGCTTGTACCGACGTCGTTTATTCTCGCGCGTGCGCGCGTGCAGCCAGCGCTAATTGCAAATAGATTTATTGGCGGGCCGGCTTTCTTCGCCGCTGTTGCTTCTGATGCTGCTTCGGAATATATTTTGCGAGACTCTCTTGGGTCGATCGAGCGATACAATGAATCGATAAGGATGTGAGTGGGAGGGTTTTGTTGGACCTTTTTCTCTCTCTCGTGTGCGTGTGTGTGTGTGTAAGAGGTAGTAATCGACGGACACTGATGTATGCTTTGTTGCTCTATAAATAGCTGCTTTCGCTCGTTTGTTTTGCGAGCGCAGAAATTTATTTATGTATATGTAAAGGAAACTAATCAGAGTAATTTCTTGCTTCTTTTGTATATGAGCGATGAATAACAAGGATGTTTGATAACGTCCACGTCTATCTATAATGTATAATATATCGAGAAAAGAGTTTGAAGAGGAGTGACAAGAAGTATAAAGAGAAAAAGAGAGCAGCAGAAGGAGGAAGAGGGCCGAGAGAGAAGAGAGTCGTCGTATTAGTCGGCTTTGATGTGCCGCGCGCCGACGACCCCGGAATGCACTGCACTACTATTTATGCTCGAACTCTCTCGTTGACGCGCTGGTATTTCATTTTGCGATGCTGCTGCATTGGTCATTGTTTATTTTACCTGTCATTTTTCCCGGTCGTCTTGCTTTCTGTCCTTTTTAATCTGTCTCAATGTAATCGTTCTTTATATTATATATGCTGAAAAAAATAACTTGATGTGCGCTTCGAGGGTATTTTCGCACGCACGTCATCCTATCCTACTAAAAAAAAGAGATACGGTATTCTTAACCTCAGAAAGTGAATATTGAGAGAAAATATTATTGTCGCCAGATCTCCTCTTCGAATCAGAATTGTACCCAAACTTATGTCACTGAAAATTTTTATTAAAAACTATTATATAAGCAAGTTATTGACGTAGACCTAATTTCGATTTGTGCATACACGTTTGAACCGCTATTATGAAAACAAAGCAGTTTTGGACTGTCTCTGTCCCCACCGCTTAAACTCTTCGTGTCTCTGGTCAGTGAAGATATTCCCCTCATCACTATCTTCACGCACAAACCATATATAGCGGTTTGTCACCTTATGCCAAAATTGCCTTAAATCGGACCTGCTTATAGACTGCTCGATACTTTGATCCTTTGCCGCTTATTCACTGGATAAATAAATAGATAAGGTTGGTATAATCCTTTCAACCCTGATGTAAAACTATATCCACGCGGAAGTGTACAATTAAATTCGAACGAAACTCTCTCATCAGTCCGGTTGCTTATACCATTAAGCGAAACTCCTCCTCGTCATCGTCGAGACTTGTAGGCCAAACAAGAATCGTCCAACAAACACAATCGTTATATACGGCCGCCGCTTTTTACCGAGCGTAATAACAACGAGAAAATTATAATGAGACTTAATAACGCTGATGCACATTATTATGCAAAGCCGACTGCGGGTGGCATAGTATAGCTCCTCTGCAAACTCATAGCAGCAGCAGCAGCAGCAGAACAAAACTCATTCGGCATCGTCATCAAACAATAAACGCGACCCGTCGCTGCACAATGGGAGTATAGTATTTTTGCGGCGAGTCGCGGATAATTGCTCCCCGTAATAGATTAATTCGTGGACAATGCGCGCGGCAAAACAAAGTCTCCGCTAAAAAAAAGAGGCTTAGATCCCGGGGACTACTCCTCCTTCTCTCTTATTGCTATATATATATAGGTACACGAGAGAGCGAAATAACGCGACAGCACAGCGTTTATAGAGAGAGAGAGAGAGAGAGAGAGAAAAAGGCGACGACGGAAGAAGGTGTGTGTATTGCGGAGAAAGAGAATGAAAGCGACGGCGGCGCGGTTTCGCGAGGCAGGACACAGGGCTATAGGGTTTCTTGTGGGAAAGACGCCCGCGCTCTTCTATATATATGTGTATTATGGCTTGTTTTGAGCCCTACCAACTCTTTAGTACTATAATTACGCGGTTATTGATAAGTCGATCAGGTTACCTCGCATTATTATATGCGAGCAGCACAATAACGCTCGGATGCTTGAATATACTTGAATCTCGCGGTGGCTGTACAAACACGCGTCCTGCTTTATTGTGCGACGAGGACTTATTGTGGTGTTGCGTTGTTTCAAATATTTGTACCAAAATACATAAGAAAGTACATTCTCGATTTTACGATACCGAGCCAGAGAAGATTTTTTAATTTAATTACGTATAAAGCTGATTAAATCTGCGTCTGATCTTTGAATTTTCAAACGACAAATAATAATAAAAAGGCAAAAAGACTGTGAAGTGAAACCAATCAATTACGCGACTTGCACCTGCAGCGGCTTCTCAAATCGTTTGCATTCACCTATACGACGTGTGCTCTTACGGGCCATCAACGCCAGGATTAAAGCGCGGCAGAATAAAATAACCGAGGGCAAAAAGGAGATCGAAAACGCGAGAAGAGAGAGAGAGAGAGAGAGAAACGTCGTGGCAGCGAAGCTGCTTAGACATCCACAGAGAAGCCGATCGTGTCGACGCATTGTCCGCTAAAAGGATCTCTCTCTTGCGTCTTCATCTCTCTCTCTCTCTCTCTGAGAGAAACGAACCGCCCCTTTGTTTCTGAATAGCCTCGATCTCGACTACTACCGATCAATCGATATACGCTGGTAGTGGTGCTATTAAAACAAATTGAATTGAATAATGGAGCCTTTGGCCAACGCCGCCGTTAGCTTTTATCCGCGCGCGTATATACAGCTTGTATCGCGACGCTCGATCTTATAGCTGACTTGTACTTACTCTGCCATAATATCGGGGAAATATTTTATTAGTTATGATAATTATTGCCGGCTTTTTTTCCAAACGAGAATCTGCGGTCGAGTTTTTACGTTGTATGCGCTCGACATGTATATTGAGCAGATTTCATTGGTCGCCTACTATATATGTTCGAAAGTCGCGCGTTTTCGTAATTCCGCTTGACAAGTTGCTGAAAGTCGTTGGAAAAATATATATGTAACGAGACTCGATTGAAAACTAATTCCAGTATACATATAAACATTCCAAAGCTTAGATTATTAAATAAAAAAAATATATAGTACACTGATGCAAGAGACCGATCGCTCGACTATATAGTTATTCCAAGAAGGAAATCGTCACAGCAGCAGCAGCAGCAGCAGCGGCAGCAAAGCGTCAGTCAGATCTCGCACAGATACGCAAATACAAGCAGACGTTCTCTCTCGGCGAATTTTTATCGTTCCGCTCACACGGGCCGGTGCATTTTTTTCAAGACCTTCGCGTTTAGGCTCTCTCTCTCTCTCTCTCGCGAAATGAAGGATGCGCTCCTAGAATGATGGATGTCCTGTCGGCTATACCTTCCGTTTCGCTCACCGTGGAATTTCCACTCGACTCGATTTCTAATCTCCGATCGTATGTAGAAGAAGACTCTGTCGTCGTGATATGCCTGCGTAGTCTGTATACTGCGAAGTTCTATGCGTATTATAGGTATAAGGTAAATGCATGTGATGTCTTTCTCTCGAGAGGAATTAAAAAATATCGAGGGACACAGGCAACAAAACGATTTTTATCTTGATTAGTGAATATATTGTTTTGCTATCGATCATCCTTCGTACGTGTATCGTATTATCAAAGTAGATCAAGTTTTTTCTTATACGAAGCAGCTGTGACAACTCACTCAAGTGGAATAGTACCAAGTGTCACTCGCCCCTTCTACATTACAATGAGCCAATAATTCGAAAAATGCCTGTATAATATCTCTCTCCTCCCTATAATACACATACAGAGAAAGCAGAAAAGAAGTCAGAGGGCCCCCCGTCGTTGGCCGCTTTCCCCGATCCCACACTCCCCGCGACTGACTTTTTGTTTTGGGAAACCCTTTGCTTCGAATCACACTCGTGATTCATCATCCAACACGACGCTCCTCACACACACACAAGACATTATAGAGTCGTTTCTTATATCCTCGCATATTATATACGTCATATACACAGACACAGCATGAGAAAACGCTTCCCTCTCGTCGACGACACTTGCTTTTCCCAAACTTTACTGATGCACGCTGTGAAAAACCTGAAAAGCAGACAGTGAACGATCAGGTGTCCGATCATCTTATATGCACTTGTCACAGCGAGATCTCTTCGTACGTATTATAATAATATAATCTGCAGAGTATACATACACACCGTTTCATTTTCGCTTTGAAGCCAAGCGACGACGTTCTCGTGTCGCGTAACGCTGTGTTCCGAGAGTGAGAAAACGGTAACACAGAGAGGGATGAAAGAAGCCGCTCCTGAAGGATCCCACGCCTCTCGCGCTCGGGGTACAATAGAACCTCGTGATCGTCCGCGCATAAGTGCATTTGTGTCGGAGGCCTATACTCTCACCACCCGCTGCCCCGAGTTGTGACTTCATTTGCCGCGGCCAAGCTTGTTTACACTAGATTTTCTCAATCCGCCCTCTTCTCTCGACTTTTTTTTCTTCTTCGATCAGTATAGCTTCTTTTTCTTCTTCAACTGTGCGTTCGCCGAAGGCTTCTTCTTCGACGAACGCACACTGCACACGCTTATTCTGACTTTGGCGGCACAAGGAAACGGAAATCCATTGACGACTCGTTTAGGGGTGAAGAGAATATCGCCGTTTTGTTATGCGCGGAATATAATGTGTTTTTTGGGGAAAACGGAGAGCGGTTGCTTTAAGCGCGATAAATCAGTGCGTTATGGTTATGTGTTTGGCTTTTGGGTAAATGGTAATGATTGTTCTTTTATGGGCTTATTTTTTTGAGAATATGGCTATATACGCTAAGCGAGATTATGGCTATTCAGGGAAACATTTTTACACTCTTCTCTGCGAGTAGCTTCTGTAACTCGATACCTAAATGCTTCGTTCTCCTGTACATATCGAAATTCGGTGTATTATTAGGTTAAATAACGCCAAGAACAAAAACACACCTCATCCGAAGCACTACTTCCGCCGATAGTCAGTGCAGACAACAATCACCTAATACAAGAGAAGCGCACAGCTTTTCGCCAACTCACTCACAAATTTTCAGCCATTCAAAAATACACGCCACTTCTTCCCACGACAGCCGGCGCATTTTACGATCGACCGATTTTCCCAACGACAGATTTTTCAGCAGCTACCGTTTTCCGATCGAAATCGCCGGTCACGATTTCGAGGATACAGCAGCGCTTTGTGCGCTACACTCTATGCAAACAGAGATATAGACAGACAGCCACTCACCTCTTCCGGTTTGCGCGCGACGAGATGGGGAAGGAGATTTTTCTTTTTCCGCGCGCGCGCCACTCGAACGAGGGCTAATATTTACATTTCGCGGCAGCCCTAAATCTTAAGTAGCTTACTATTGTATATTATTTCTGTGATCTCGCTCGATTTTGCTTCTTCTGAGAAAGTATGTGAAAAATTTTCTTTATATACAGTTTTGCTCAGTGTTCTGTATGGTTGAGCTACAGCATTTGTTTTACAAAATTTAATCTTCTCGACAATTCTGGTGACTCACATACTATACCGCGCAATACATCCTCGATTTTCCTAAGCACCAAACACCGTCTCACACATCTCTATTCGTTCGGCGCATCGTTTACATGCTTCAGGCGTGAATCACCTGCAGCGTCTCCGACTTTCGAAAAAACACAAAAACAAAGAAATCCGTCTGTTTGTACTCTCCTCTCTCTAAAAAAAAAGAAGAATACATAACGACGTTTTTTTTCGGACGAACTCGAATATGATAAATTCGAGCGAACACCAGAAGTGACTCGGAACGGCGAGTCATTGGGGAAAGAGCGATTGTGTCGAGTCTCGAATTCCTCGTCGTTCTCCTGTTCGATCTTCGTTCGGTATATACCTCGATGGCAGATGTATATATGTGTGTGTGTGTGTGTGTGTTTTGTACGTTCGCGATCTAAGACAGATAAATGTCCGCGGCGACGTGCTCCCTCGGGATTTTTATATATCTATTGCATCTAACATATGATAATTAATAGAGCCATTATCTCTCGGCTGCATCTTGTCGGTGAAGAGATGGTCTTTGGAGTATATACCTATATATAAGCGCCAAGCGCAGCGCCTGGTGTTTTTCGGGGGAGAGATTCTCGACTGATATTGCCTTCTGCTTGTTGTAAGTAGCTGCTCGCATTTGCATTTGATCCATCATGTTGTGCGTGTGAGCTGTATATATATAGTCTCTCTTAAGAAAACAAAATATATACTATTCAATGTACAACTTCTTTTTTTTTCTAATTAAAAGTATAGTGTACATATACATACAATTTCAATTGCACCACGAACTAAACAAATACAGTATATACACGTCCAGAAAATTTCTCTTCTATACTCAAAGCTCAAAGGCGTGCGCTGGACAAAGTCTCTGCAGCCACAGTAACACAACGTCACACATACAAAAGTATACGCATACATATAATATAATAATACATCCCCGCGAGCGTGACCGCATTTTTCCATATACATATATACATGTATACCGATCCTCAATCGTAATGGCGCGTGACGCGCGTAATGGACGGCATTGTGTCGTCCTTTCTTCTCCCGCCTCCTTTTGTGTGCAGCGGCCGCACGCACAACCCTTTTTCTTTGCCGCGATCGTCCGCACTCGCTCTCTTCTCGATCTTTAAAACGTCTCTCGCGAGTCGTCGGTTATCTGATAAAAACGATATAATTCCATTAGCGGCGACTTTTATATATTACATTCGATGGACAGCGAATCGTTCTTTCTTCTGTACGAGAAATTGATATAATCCGTATAAGGTATATATAGGTATAAGTGTGTGTGTGAGTTTCAATTTTCAGTCGGACGATGATGAGCTGTCGATTGGATTTGGAAAATCATCGCCGCGCTATGGGACACCTTGTATATGCATATAATGTACTCTCGCGGGAGTTATATATGGATTATACGGATTCTCTGAATTGTTCTTGCTGACATTTTTTACATTCCAGCGTTGTTTCTTTCTCAGGGGATGGGAGAGCTGACACGTGACAATTGTTCTCGCTTTTGAAAGGGACACATCGGTTTATAATTGCTTATCTCTCGAGAGAGAAAGATGGATTTGAATCATCGTGACTCGCTCGACTTCTTATAGATTCTATAAAACTGAAGCAAAATTATAAAAGTTACGTAATTTTTCTTATCAGATCGCCAACAAACACTGTCGCATATACATAGATATTGCAACTTATCGCCAATTACGCAATACTTCAGCTACTTTCAACTAGTTTCAATAAACCACACATGACAATAAAGTTCGGCAGCTATAAGTACAGTCTCCTCTGAAAATCACGCGCGCGCAGCTACACATTAATCTCTCGATAATTAGGATCAATTGTCAATCCAACAATACGATGCTCTCGTCCGCGCGCTCTCGAGGTATCGACGTTTTCTATTATACTCTCGTCGATAGACAGCGACAATTTACAACTCACTTATGAATTCCCTCTCGCTCTTTGTACCCACTCTCTCTCTCTCCCTTTTTCCACCTTTTAAGCCCGCGATCTTATCGACCTATCGATCGAGATATTTTCTATGTATATATATATACATCTCGTCGAGATCTAGAGGCACAGCATTGTTGTCCCTATATACACGCAGAGGATGACGCTGCGTCGCTTACATATACATGTATATACCGCAGGATAATCCGTCAAAAGGCACAGCTATATATACCGACGTATATTACACACACACACACACACACTTACCTGGACGGAAAATGAAGATCTCGTGCAGTGTGTACCACGACTTATACCTTTCACGATCCTACGCCCGATACGTTACAATAACTCGCGGCGTCAACCCTTTGCTGCAGCCATTTCGTGCATGCGCACTTTGCCGTGTATTACTACTACTGCTGCTATTGCTTTCATCTCGAAGAGCTGCAGATCGATCGACTTGATGCCGATAAGGTACGACGGATAGCGAGAGAGAGAGAGTGAAATGCTGCGGCTGATGCAGCACGTCTCTCGACTCGCTAACGGAGTCAAAAGAATGGGGACATAATAAAAGATCGATCGAGTGTATGTATATGCGGGTTGTAATATACGGAGCGTTGATTTTTTTATTTAATATGATTCTACGACTGACGGCGTGAGTTTGTTTTAGTTTTGCGGCTGACGTGTATTAGCAGCGAAACGAAGAAGAATTAGAGAAAATTTCAAAGAAGTGCGTTTTTTTCTTCTTGATTACTATACTTGTGAGACGCCTTGATAAATCGAGCCGTAAATATTTTTAACTACGACTTTCACGTAATAGAGGCATCACATCAGCAGCGCGATCATATACCAGATTGGCTTGAAACAATTGATCACCGCTTTATTAATGTTTCAGACATTCAAAATGTGTATGTGTGTGTGTATATACCTCTCGGACTACGGGACCCATTAAATGCGTCACCACTTGTATGGGGATTTTTACAGTTAAGGAGAGTATCGTTCACTGCACACACACACACGTATTCTTTTTCTCGCGCGCGGCGTTTGTCAGTCCAACGTTAAGTAATTCAATTAAATCCAGTGCGGCCCATTCACTCGCGCGCAATTTGTCAAGACGAGTCCGAACGATTAATCAAAATCTCGACGCGGCAATTGATTTCGAGTCACGTTTTTTCTCGGTTAACTCGACGACGACGACGACGACGATACCCACAGCATATGAATGTTGTATATATGTATATTCTATGGGAAAGAAGCCGCGCAATGTTTCTATAGGCTCAGCTGTATATATGTATGCTGGAAGAAAGGGATACGCGATCATTAGCAGGTTGTGACTACGAGACGGCTCGTGGATCATATATTATTCGGGAGACTGTTGCTTGTATGTCTATGTATATGTATATACGGGGACGAAGATTGTAAACAGTTCTTTGTGATAAAATCGCTATATACTATTAGATGCTCGAGTCTGAGATTCAATTAATTTTCTGGCATATAGAAAAAAAAAAAAAAATTGGTGAGTGTGTAAGGTTCAATTATTATAATTTTCGTATACCGCTGAGAAATATTCAAAATATTTGTATATATAAAGAGGAAAAAGCTCGCGCACGAATCAATAAATATAGTGACTATGAAACAATCAGCATATCTGTCTTCCGCCATCACATCACAAAATATAACGCTCGAAGGGAATCTCGCTAATAGCAGCAACGGTACAATCTCTCCCAAAGATGCCTCACACTCCCATATAACATAATCTCTCTCTCTCTTTCTCCTACATATACATATATATACACAAGATCCAAGAGCGGCAGTTTCGATGATACGCCGTCGGCGTCCTTTGATTCCGCCGTCCCCAAGCGAGCTTTCGCTCGAGAGAAGAGACTCTCCTGCAGCATTGCGACAGAGTCACGCACACTCACACGTTTACATTACAATATAATATCGGAGTCGACCGGCGGATTCTCTTCCCACACCAAGGACGCCTCGTGGCCTTTGCCGCCGTGTGTATTATTACTCACCGCGCGCTGACTTTATGAGAGTTGATCCGCTGCGCGTGTTTTTCGCCGCGATTCTTTTTTTTCCCCCAAAAGGGACGAGAGATATACATATAATCCTTTGCGCGCGCAGCGGCTCTTCCCTGGATTATCATATAGCGACGGTTATGTTCCTTTGGCTGATTGCCGATTGATTTAGCGTCATCGGATTTTTAGAAGGTAAACGACCTGATTCGCGATTGTTCGGTTATTATTAGATGACGATTTATTATACGCGATCGGCTATGAAGTTGTAGTGTCATAGTTCTATAGCAGGAATAAAACGATCGTCGTTAAAATTAATGACCGCAAACTCGCACTGTGGAGTTATTGAAGAAAGGCAAAACAAAAAAAGAACACGAGAGATCTGTCGAGCGTGATGATTTAACAAATTCCTCAACTCCCTTATGCAATAATATTCCTTGCGGAATATATATATATAGACTCGGGGCGCGGCGGCTAATATCGATAGGATCGTTTTGACAAGCCTCTCTTCCCTCGGCTCAAAACACCGGAGAGGATTAGTAGAGCTTTCCCCGATGGCCACTTGCGCGCCAAATGACAAATGAATTGTTTACTCTCGAAATCCCTTACGGCGAGCTCTGCTGGTTATCGAGTCTCCTCTTCGGCCATTAGCGGTGTATAGTCGACCGATTTATCGGTGTTTGCCGATCTTTCAGCCGTTTGGGGACTGACTTCTGGGAGTCGCGCTTTCTGCTGAACTTTTAGATATTCGAATTTTTTTTTTAATAATAGAGCGAAAAAGTACGTAGGATACGATATTACCGAGAGGACGTTTTCGCCGAAAAATGTCAGCATCGCTGCGGGGGACACTTCGCGATATAAGAATGTCACTCGGTATCTCTCTCTCTCTCGTATGCGTTTCTCACGCTGCATCTCTGATGGAGGATCGAAAACAATCGATCATCACTTGTCGCGCCAAAGAAAACGCAAGTTTATCAGAGATCTCTGTTGTTTATTGTGTGCGTGTATCGATAGCAGTAAGCAAAAATCTGCCTAAATAATTTGTTAATACTCTCTTAAAAAATACACGTTTCTATTCACAGCCTTCAACAACGAAAAAAAAGTATTTGCTCTGAAAATACGAGAAATATTTTTCATCAGAATTTTATTAGGACCCTAATCTCCTTACGTATTCATTCGGCCATTCTCCCGTCGTCTCAATACACTCTCAGAAACCGCACGCATTAACATTCATCCGTCTTGGCAGATCCGCTCCTTCAAAATATTTTCTCCATTCACGCTCTCGTCCCTGTCCTCCTCCCCGGCTATTCGGCAAATTAGTAAATCAACAGCCTAGGCGTGCTAAAATAACACGAGCCGTCGACAACAATTCGCCCACAAAAATAATTTTATCAATACAATATACCCAATATAATATCCCATTTTCTGGAGCCGCATCGATCTCGTCCTGTATACACTGCTAATAGTCGTCGCTCTGTGCATCAGAACTACTATAGGTATTACACGTTGCAGCTGCAGCTATAAGCAAAGCCTCGGCTAATTTGCTCGATATACTACTATAGAACTGTGTAAGAGAGCGAAAGGCTTTGGCCTGTTTTTGAAAAATATTAGGAAAAATATTTATAGGATTTAAGCTGCGACTAGTGTATATAGTACAGGCGAGTATAGAAGCGGAGGGTTATTAGGAGCGATTATGGGTCAGTCGCGTGCGGCGCCGAGCGATCCGATTTTCTTAGGGCGCATACAAACCGTTTCCATTTCGCTGGTGGCATTATCGCATTATTTTAGCTTCTTAGCATCGCGTGGCTGGAGCTAATATACTGAGAGAGAGAGAGAGAAGGGTTGCGGCTGGCTAAATATTTATCGCAATTACCGGGAGGACGAGAGCGGATTTTCCGCTTTATATTCTTCTTCTTCTTCTTCTTCTTCCACAACGACCGGAAGCAGCACGCGACCGAGTTTTCGAGTCTGGCCGCTTGGAATAATGACGTTAGTCGCTGCTGATGTCCTTTTCAGAATCGGGATTCTTCGCTTTCAAGCCGAGAAAGGATTGAGCATAGCTCGCTGAGCAGCGAATTTTTTTTTTTTTTTTTCGCAGCGGTCTTCACAGTGCTGCGATTATTATTATGTGCTGCTGATGCTGGAGGGGGGACAATGAGATGCTGCTGCGGCATTTTCGCTGCCGCATACTCTCTTTCTTCGGCTGTGTGTTAGTTGTTGCGTTGGAGATTTCGACGAGCGGATTTGCTTTGTAATACTGATTTTCATTTATGTGTTCTCGACGAGAAATTATTGTTATAAATAAATTATATAATAATACAATTAACGCAAGTAATCCACTTCTAATCCCTTGTATACATTCGCTTTCGAATCTTCTCTTCAGTTTCCTAATGAACATAAACCGCGGAACAGCTTCGCATATAGCCATACACTATACTCAAGTCTCCGATCGTACATAAAATAGCGTCTTATCGCACCTCGTTCTCGCGTGACTCCCGCTCATATCAGCGCAGCATCGTTTTGCTTCCGATCATCCCCCCACACATACAGCGAAATCTATTAGCCCAGCATATAAGCTTATTTTTTATTCTCTCCACGACTGCGGCATATATATAGCGAGGGAATGCAATTAAACGGGGCCCCGCGCTGCGCATATGCAATTACGCGGGGAAAGACGACGACGACGAAAAAAAACGTAGCAGCCGCGCATCTGTTGATACCGATCAGCCGATACCGAGGGCAGGATATGCAGTACACTCTATGCTATACAGCTATATCAAGTTATATAGCGGTGTGATGGTCTAATTACGTATGTGCACAGATGAGAGCATGTGTACAGCGCGTCGAGGTCATAAAGTTGCGAATTTTCTTATCTGCTCAATCGATCTGTGGATCTTGTGTATGTGTAAGAGAGAGAACTTGTGTTTCCGATTGAGACGTCGTCGTTCCGTGCGCGGAGAGGCAAGTTTCGAGTGGTTCTCGGGTAAATTTTGACGGCGCGGTGAGACTGAATATTCACGAGGCTTAATCGGCGTATTGTGACAGGCAAATTAACGAGACGGAGAATTGATAGCGAGAGAGACCTTTTTATAGCTTATTAATTTTTCATGATTATTCGGGGTTTCGCTCGGCTGCGAGGAATAACCGATAGGTGATAAAGAGTGGTATTTATTTTACGACGGGTTTTTGTATAGAATATTGATATATACAGCGATTCGTCATCTATATCGAAAGGTATGTTTTACGATTTAGGTGAATCTTTTTTTTCGATCTGGCTGAGATGGGCTATTTCGTTTTTATTCACACCCGAGGGTATAAGATAATATATAGATTTGTGGAAGGAATTAGCACCTGATTTCGTGTTCGAAAACACGCGCGAAAGTTTATAAAGAAACCTACGATTTGTATATATAGAAAAAACTCCTTTTTAAAACGTTCCATCGCAGTCGAGTCAATATTAGGCTGAATTATATCGCCCCAGGTGTATTAGGGAAATCGAGTAAGGTATTGGGTAAACAGTTAGAATTTATAAAATTTTAATCAATGTATATAGAGAAACGAACTCGTCGAGGGAAATGAGTAGCCGTCTTTATCTTTTATAGCCTATTAGACGAAAGAAACTTACCGTTAGAGAGTTATATACATCACCTTTGAACGTTGCAGTTCAGCTACAGAAGCAATTAGCATATAATTATGTAAGTACACAAAATGTTACGAAACACGCGTATAGCTGACGGCTTGACCAAACCTGTTCTATGAAATGAGCTGCTAAAATTACAATAATCGGAAACATTACAGAAATTTATCCTCGACTTATAGTCAAGTTTCGATTTATTTTTTGTTTCTAAAAAATAAAAAGCTGCACGTCAAAACTAAACTTATGAATTCCAGTATATTTCACGAGGCCTCATCCAAATATTTGTCCTGTTCTGTGGACCATAAAATATCATCGATACAGTCGTCATATTTACATCTCAATTATATAGGTATTTCGTATATATCGCGGTATAAAATTATGCGAATATATAGCCTCATGCATAATGGAGTGTGAGCGCTGCTAACATCAGGAAATCCACATTTCGAGATATGTAATGTTTTCATTAAAAAAAAAGTAAATAATCAGCCTCGAGCGAAGGCTAATATAACTTGATATAATTAATGTTCTTTGAAATCACATTTGAAAGTCACATTACTTTTGCAAACCAATTTCGTTCAGTTTGTGTGTATAATATGTGTTTGTGATTGATGCCTTTATTATACGTTCTTTCCCAGCACTTATATAGTTTTTCATATAACCGACGATAAATATAATTCTGCTACGCATAGTTATGCGCATTAAATTTAATTGAAAAAATATTTTTAATCGCTTTATTCCATCATAACAGTTCCACTCGCTGCGTATCAACGTTTCACTTTAGTAATAAATAAATTCATTAACAAGTATATTCGATGCTAAATTAAAAATGAGGAAATCGGCAATACTCCTACACATCAACACAGAATTACTCCCGACTCTCGCACAGTCGTGTCCGATCGATCGTCGAGTCCGATCTCACCCGATCAAAAGCAGTTGGTCTCGACATCTCGAAAAAATTCATACACACATAGCAAAGAGATCTAGAAACCAAGCTCAGAGTCCCATTCGCGCGTCTACTCAGCCATTGCCCTCATATACACGAGCACATGTGCTGCTTGCTCTCCATACATAATGCAGAGAGAGGAGGCACATCGAGTTGGCAGCTCCACAAGATGGATCACCGCGAGCGTCATCAAAGCGCGCGCCAATCCCGTTGCCGCCGCAGATATAACTCTATCCGAGTAGTGTCCTTATAAGAGTTTCTCCTCCATTCTTTCGTGCGGGTTTTGTTTTAACGTGTATTACGCGTTTATCGATGCGCCTTTGATTTCGTCCGGGTGGAAGCGCTGACGATTTGTGCAGAACAAAACACGCGAATATGGCTGTATAACTTTTTTCTTCTTTTATTTTCAATCCGTGATGTGGTCTATAATGATCCTTATCGGAGTCGTTTCTTTTACTGGTTCTGTTTTTCAGCCAGCTGATTGATCAGTCTGGTTTATCGATCGGTGTCTGATGTGTATAGTGTGTAAGCTTATAATTTTAATTAGATATACGATGAGGTAAACGCAAGTTGGACCACGGCTTTTTTGGATAAACGATATGTTTTATTCATGTGCTAATTCGGACATCTTTTAAATTTGTGTGTGTGTAATGTGTATATACTTAATGGCCTATATTATTTGTTTGCCGTGTGTGTCAGACTCGAATTATATACGTTTGTTGTTTCCTTGACACTTGAAAGCTACATTACAACATACACACACACGAGAACTTGTCAGAGAGTGTCAGAAAAATTACTCTCTGTTCAACCTTCAGTGCGAAGACATTTTTATCAAAAACAAACATCATCATCCCGCTTTATCTTGTAGTTCACAAACGTGATTCGCGTGTTTTCGTGCTTGTATAAAACATGCATAACAGTTGCTTGTACTTGTTTACACTTTTATAAAACTATATATTTCCTTCTCAACAAGCATCAACTCAAACAAAAACGCTTTACGACCACAGCTCAATTAAATCCCTAAAAAGCACGTAAAAATATTCTAAACCACTCTTATCAGCGATCACCACACAGGAAGCTCTCACCAATCACTAGAACAAAACAGTGTATAATACCGCACCCTCTAAACTCCCCGAGAATGCGCGTGTAAACGTCGCGCGAGCGGGTCATCGCGATTAGAAGCAGGCTAATTTGTAAAATGCAAAGTGAAAGGGCCGCTTCGTACTCACACACCGAAATAGTAATTGGCATAATGAGAGCGTTTCACACCCGTCGCGATCCGCTCTCCTAATCTCCCGCACCGATCTACATGGATCTATGCGCGATATTAGAGACGACTCTGACAATAATCGCGCGCACGCGAGTTCTTTTACTTTATTCAGTCAGTCATCATCAGCTGTTCTCGTAATGCTCCCTGATTGCTTTAATTGCCGCCGCCGTGTTCGTGTGTATATGCAAATAATATTATGTATAGGTGCAGTGCGTGTATAGCAAGCGACGGTTCGAATTCGGTGCTGTTCCTAAGCGACGTTTCACGCGTATATACTGTGATGCTCGCGCGTCCCCTAATGCTAATGGGCTTCGCTTCGCCGCGAAAGAGGAGCTGATGGTCTACTGCTCTCCCCCGAAAGGACACACTTAACTTAATATGAATTTATGCGAGTGTGCAGCGCCGTGTGTGCGTATAACCGTTCTCGCTTTTATTGTAGGAGACACGTTTATGGCTTTCAAGCGGTCAGCGAGAACTTTTTTTTAACGCGTTTTCGCGTTTTGATTCTGGTCGAGGTTTAGAAGATAATAATATAACTGCTGCTGCTGCTAAGAACGTTTATTTTATGCTGTACTGGTGGATAAAATGCGAATTATAGTTAATCGGCACACGCGTAGATGGTTAAAAATACACATGTTTTATCGCTACTCAAACAAGTTATTTACACAAGTCGCGTTGCGTATATACGTATAGACGAGTTCTCATTATGTACTATCTCGTATTTTCATCGGCTCGTTAAATTCTAAGCTTATCACTGCATTTGTCGCTGGACATTCTTGACACTGCTTAGACAAAAAAAAATCAATTTCCACATTCGTTTCACTCACTCCAAAAACTGCAGCAGAAATAATAAAAAAAAAATCGCGCATCAGTATACGAAACGGTGGCTATTTTTAATCCAAGTTGATTCGTTTCGATTGCAGGGGAGGTGTCGCGTGCCGTTAGGCGACATATGCACTGGCATATTATAAGGCCTACGGCGCCGACGGACCTTCTGCAGCCCCCATCTGCATTCGCCACTTCCGCTTTCACAAACGCCCTTCGCGTGCAACTCGCTCGGTTGTATAGTACTTGTACTCTCTTCGAATTTCTTCTTGCGTTTGCGCAACGACGTGTATATGTTGATGTGTATACACGCTGCACTTTCCATCCCTTTCGTACGTTATTGCACTTATTATATCGCAGGCAGCATCGGGAGCAGAAGGTCTTGCGAAATGTTTATTGCGCCGGCTAATTAGTAACGACCGCACGCGTGCCACAATGTTTAACCCCTTTTTTTGCCTGCAGACACGAGGCGATGCGAATTGCATTATAATATATATTTGATTATTTTACTTGGTGAAAGTATGTGGCTTTATCAAAGGATGATAAAGAGTATTATAGGTGGTTCAATCGCGTACACGAATAGAAAATGGTTGGTGAAACAGTAACAAAGCGCTTGATAAAATACGCTGCTCCTACAGTGTGTAAAGTTGCAAAATTTACCTCAAAATTAGTATAATGTCTCCTAAAGGATCGGGTTAGGAACGTAGTTATCAGGGAAATAATAAACACTTTGCAATGTACAATCTTTAAGAATATTCAAGTCTGCCTAGAATGCTCTGCTCTCCTATGCTTATAGCCCACGTACAGCACTTGAAAAGCCAATAACACGTGACATCGCATATGTATATATACATATCGCTATCTAATCTGTGTCGTCGATACTGTATGTATGTTGAAACATTTCAGTTGAATCAATTTATTTCTAGTGAGTAAACTCTTTCCTCTGTGTTCGTTCTGTGAAAAATAATTTGTTATTTTATCACATGCGGGTTTGTAAATATAATCGTTACACTTTGCATTGCGATAAAAATAAACGAGTTAATGGATGCCAGATAAAGTGCACAGAACTAGTCGAGCGCTTGACTGCTTCGCTCGTTCGCGTGTCCGCTAAGTTATAAAAGAGCAAAAAGTATTTGTTTCGCTGGTTCTCGTTTAATACAACTAGACTAAAATCAAAAATGGTTTGGACCCCGCTGAATCATTCGGCGTTCTGTTCGGCAATACCGAATTTATCAGTTTGTCAATCTGGCTTTCTTACTTTTATGGCCTTTGTTCAACATAATTTACAAAATTCTTACGACAGCCAGTTTGCGAACATAAATGAAGATACAAACGAAGTTAATGACAATAGTTACGATTTCATCATTGTTGGGGCTGGAAGTGCTGGATGTGTTCTAGCCAATCGTCTGACCGAGATCACTGAATGGAAGGTAAGCAATTGTATATTATTAATAACTGATGATTGCACAATTAAACAACTATCGCTTGGATGAAACTTACAGGTTTTGTTGATAGAAGCTGGAGATGAAGAACCACTGATTGCTGACATCCCAGGTATGGTACACTATACATGGGGATCGTCCATTGACTGGAGATACGCAACGCAACCACAGAAAAGTGCTTGTAAGGCTCGAAAAGATGTGTGCTCTTGGCCACGTGGCAAAGTCATGGGTGGCTGTAGTACAATCAATGCGATGATGTACATTCGTGGTAATCCAGAAGATTACAACGGTTGGGCAAAATTAGGAAACCCTGGATGGAGTTACAAGGATGTGCTGCCGTACTTCAAAAAGTCAGAAGACAATAGAGACACCGAGGTAAAATTGACTGTGGTAGACAACAATTGTATTTTACAATATCTATACAATTTTAGGTCGTTCGTAAAAATCCTTTGGCGCATAGCGTCGGTGGTTATCAAACTGTACAAAGACTACCTTATGGCAAGCAATTCGATTCTATTTTTGATGCATTTCAAGAGCTAGGGCTCAATGAAACCGATCCAAACTCCAAAGATCAAGTAGGAGCTTTCAAACTACAATTCACCAGTTTACACGGAACACGTCAAAGCACAAACGGAGCATTTATTAGACCAATACGAGGCAGACGATCCAACTTGAAAATTGAAAACAATGCTTACGCTACTAAAATCCTAATTGATCCGAAGACAAAACAAGCAAAAGGCGTTGAATATTTCAGCTACAAGACGAACAAAACCGAAACAGCATTTGCCAAGAAAGAAGTGATCGTCTCGGGTGGAAGCATCAATTCGGTTAAACTGTTGATGCTATCTGGAGTAGGACCATCTGAAGAATTGCAAAAATTAGAAATCGATGTCATTAGCAACTTGTCTGTGGGAAAAAATCTTCAAGATCACGTATATCACGAGGGATTGACAGTTCTGATGAACAAAACTCTTTCCACTATGGCGGATTATCGGGCAGCAGAAAACGACATAGCGTATTGGTTAAGTACGCACGAAGGTACACTAGCTTCGATTGGTCCCTTGGGCATAGGTGCATTCATTCAAAGTTCGCACGAGCGTCGCGAAGGACTTGCTGACATACAGTATACTTTTGCTAGTCAAGTGTACGAGAATATTGTTCAATTGGCCTCATCACCTACAGCTATAAGAGCGTTGCCCGACGCTTATCTCAATGCATTTTATATTCTCCCAGTCTTAATCGCTCCGAAAAGTCGTGGAAGTATTACCTTGAATGAAACTGACCCTGTATGGAGTCCACCATTAATCCAACCAAGGTATTTCGAGGATGTCGACGATATAGATGTACTGGTTGAAGGTACCCTGTTTGGAAGAAAACTACTTGAAACTAAAGCATTCAAAAATATCGATTACAAGTTGGCGACGAAACCTCTACCAGCATGTCAGAATTACACATTCGATACCGAAGAGTACTGGAGGTGCTTAGTCGTCAGCTATACCCAAAGTCTTTTTCATCCTGTGGGTACTTGCAAAATGGGACCAGCCAATGATACCGAAGCTGTCGTCGATAGCAGACTACGAGTTTACGGAGTTGAGAAACTAAGAGTAGTAGACGCCTCGATCATGCCAGTTATTACGAGAGGAAACACCAATGCTCCAACGATAATGATCGCTGAAAAGGCCAGCGATATGATAAAAGAAGACTGGGGAAAACTGTAATACCTATAATATATATATTTATCAGTTGTATCGGATGCAATGGAATAAAAACAAATCTAAGGGATACTCTTCTGATGAAATATTTATGAGATAAGCTGTGTAATTCCATGTATACCACTCGATATTAATTATTAATCTGGATAGTTTGAAACTTCTATACCGTCTATATTTAATAATCGTATTCACAACTAATAACAACAATAAGTTCATTATTATTCATACGATTTCTTTCTAAACTACCAACAAATTCATTTTAATAATACAGCTCGATACGGCGTAAAATTTAATTAAGCGATCCGATCACCGCAATAAACAACAGCTTTGAAAGAAGCCGATATTAATCGTTCGCTTTTCTCGGCAGAAAACGCAGCTGTAAGCGCAGACTAAATAGTCACACAAAAGTCTTTTCGGCTGAGTATAATCGCTTTAGCACAGTTACATTGGTTATCGAGAGCATATACTCGAGGCGACATATCGACTAGTGGCACACATATATACATAGGGGAGGCAAGTCTTGTTCCGTCATCGATACTCGCGTAAATAGCCTGTTGAGGGGCACTGCGGGATCATTGATACTCAATCATCCGTTCACGAGCTGCTTATTGACGGAAAACACTCTGCGCGGATTTTCTCACAGCCTGTATCCCTCGAAATCTCGAAAATCCGTTCGATCAGGAAAGTTTAATGATCGACTCGCATATGAATATTTCATGAGAGACACGTTGATCCGTGTACATTTGCTTCAGGTGACTTGTTCACTCGAAATTATTACGAAAACCGTATAATAAGAGATAAGAATACATAACACATTCATATTTTGTAAAATAAGAATTTGACTCACACACACACACTCATCCATTTTCCCGTAACAAGCTTCCTAACCAGCTAATTACAAGTGCATCCGTATACAAACGACTGGTAAACATCGCACCCACAGTCGCAGTAGTGAAGATTGTTATTTCCCAGCTATCCATAAGGGTCTTCTCGTCCTCGTCGTCGTCACACAACAGGCAAACGTGAGTAATGAACGAGCATCAGTGGCCGGCGCTACGAGCAATCTTATTAAAACTGGCAGTCAATATGATATCCATGTAAATGCCGGAGAGTTGTATCAGTGATGAGAGGGGAGAGAGATCTCGACAGCGTGGAAAGTACCGGCTTTGATCGTCTCCCGCTTTTTTTTCTGACTTTCTACACACGGCAATTAACGGCTGTCGGGTTACATAGCCGGGCATCGATCAGCATTATCGCGACGATGTTTCTCTCGCGCGCGCGCGTCGTGATTTTTCATCCGATGCCTCAATTAGTGGCCCTTGTGTGTATAGTAATCGAGCCTAAATATGAAATTCCCGACGAGATGATTTGCATAATTACAAAAATACACGTATATACGTGTCAATAATAAAAGTGTTAATTCAATCGGTATACAACTCGTTTCAAGTGCTGAGTGTATTATTATATCGAGGACAGCTACTACTATTATCCCGGCAAAACAGAGTCAGATCAACTCAAGTCAATTGAGCTCTGCAGAAAAAGCGTCGTCCGAAAAAAGAAAGCTCAATTACGACGAAATAAGGAAACAAGCCATCCGTCTCTCCTTAATTGATACAAGTTTCCGCCGTTTCTCGACAAACTCCAACAATATACACGTATTATATTCGCGCATTGTATTGGGAAGCAGGACAGCGATTGGTTCACACCGCCCTTGAGTCTCGCTTTTTTCTCTCTCTCTCTCTTCGTCGAAGAAAAGGAAGCAGCGACGATTAGGCATTCCGCGATTCGGAGTCGCTGAAGCGACGGCGGCCTGCACAGCAGGAGGGACACATGCATGCGCGAGTCGAGCAACAAGTGGCCCCCGGCCGGTCTCTCTCCTTTTGCTCCGAGCAAATCGAGCGTCCGCGATAATTTCTTGTTCTGATGCGAGAATCGATCGAGTGTCTCGGTATGTGTTGGGAGTTTCGGAAGGAAATGTCCCACGTGCCTCGTGGTACACGCTTCGGTGATTTCGTTTATTTTTTTTTTGCTTTTGCAGTCTATTGTTTTTCTTGGTTGGAGATCGAATGCTTGTGTATTTATGAAGTCTGGAGAGTTGGAGTATTGTTATTTAGAGAAATATTGAAGAACGCAGTGGTGATGTGGTTGAGAAATCAATTGAAGATTGTCTGGTGTGTATGCGTTAATTGCGGTTAAAGCATTTAGAATGGCGATTAACAAGTTAATTGACAAGCCCCGCGATGACTCTCCCGGCCTCGGCACATCATTAATTCATCTAATTGAAGACTAGGAACTACTATTTGTAAGATTTACCATGTAAGCTCATCCTATATATCAGATTAATTTCAAACTCTCCACCAGCTTTAAAAAAATATCCTCTCAACATGACTATTTCAAAAGCAACTTATGCCAATCTCGCATCGGGGCACTTGAAAAATATCCTCAACACACGTCACCATCTCCTTTGCAATATATGAAAACATTAATTCTCCGGTGCCGGCAACCTCGTCGTCGCATCTTCACTCATCGCCGACACAGATGAGAGACGTTCTCGCACATATTATCCGCGGCGCTCGTCAAAGCAAAGTCTCTCTCTCTCTCTCTCTCTCTCTCTCTGGGACGTGATGAAAATACCATTATCCGGAAACGATCTGAATTCCAGGCGACACCATAGCGCTTTAGAAAAGCTTTGAAGCCGGATACCTATATAGCGTACATGCGTCCATCGGAAGAGCTCGTGTTTGCTGAGCTCGCTCGCGAGAGTGATTAGTAACACCTCTATGCGCGCCGGTTATATTCAGCGAAGAGTCTTTGTGCCATTCGTATGCAAATCTTGCGAGCTCGGCTTTTATATTTCGCGCGCTTGATGTGTCTCGGCTCGCGACACCTACGCGCGAGTTTTAGTCGTGCGCAGATGAAAGAGAAAATATTTATTTCGTTCCCTCGACAAATGATGATGGATATCTCTGCTGGAACATTCAAAATGTTGAAGAAATTCTAAAAGCCTATTTGGCTCTGTAGATATTGCAGAGGCGAACTTGATGACATTCTGTTTCTTCATATCGGTATAGTACCGCGCGCAGTTTTTCTTTCGCAACGATCGCGCATCCCGCTTATATATGTTGTGATCCGAAAGTGAAATAGTAGAAAACACCTGTCACGCTCGCTGTCGATCTCCCGAGAGTCCGATCGATCTGCGCGCGCGAGCTAATGCACTGTCATTTTTCGTAACGGCTCGTCGATATTATTACTCTCTTGAGAGAAAGAGCTCGCCGTTTCTTTATCTCAACTTTGCATCTCCCATACCTCGAGATCTAACAAAAAAAAAAAATCGTTAGAAATCGAAGTGTATAGCTTGTTGCTATATAACAGTGTGCGAAGCTGACCCCGTTACTTCATCAAACTTGATTCCGAGAGGCAAGTATATAATCCTGTTTTTAATTTCACATATCCGAACTGGAATCGTATAAAATAACTTCAGACTATAAAGCACATACACATGTGTGTCGCACGAAACAATGAGTGTGTCGTTCTCGCGTCTGCTGGTGATGTCCATCTCACACGCAAGCTTTTATTATACTCACATCGCAGATGTTGCGAGTTGCGGCGGATTAATATATCCGCTTTTTAATCCCAATGTAGAGGTTAAGTTAACTCTCTCGAAAGAGAGACAGAGAAACGCGGAGCCACGCGACAGGAAGACGCTCTTCTGACTCTCTCTCCCTCCCGAAAAAAAAGAAGACAAGCTCATCTCCATTCGCGGCCAACTCTCGTCCATGACTATGTGTGTGTATGTGAGTAACTCACGTATGTATAACGCCTATTTGTAGGTATTGCGCATGAGCGGTAATCGGGTAATGGCGCTCCGGCGCGAGTGGCCGCTGCGATTAATCAATTAGGGGGGACCAGTATATAGTGGAGAGAGTCGTGACCTCTTCTGAATTCTGGGTGTTCTCCAGTGAGATGCGCTTGTATGTGTACATGTTAAATAATTGACTATTTTACATGCGCTCACGATTGAAGGAATATTTTTTATATCTGTACGAATTCCATCGATGAAATACAAACGCAATAAACAAAACAGTCATAGCTCCTATCAAATCCAATTAAACTCGAGGGAGAGGCATCCAAAAATGACACGTACAAGTGCATTATAGCGATCCTGCTCTCCCAAATTCATTCTCTCTCTCTCTCTCAACAAAAAAGAAGAAAAAAAAATGAAATACACCCGCGTTCCTTTAGCCACGCTTTCGTCTATATATCTCGCACGCGATGCATATAGCATATAAAATATTCATACTTGCACGTTTCGATTTGAGCCGCGTCGCGGCCGGATGAAGAATTACCCATGGTCATCGGGCAACGGCGGCCGGAATGAAGATCGCAAAACATTATAATAATCTAGTCGGAGCTTTATTTTATGGCGTGTAATCCCCCGTGTCGAGGTGCGAAAGCTGGCCCGTAACTCTTTTGTTGGCACCGCGGGGTGTCTCCTCTCGCTTAAGCAACGCCGCTGACTAATTCTCTGGCACTGCAGTGTGTGTGTGTGTGCGTGAATGCAGCTCCGACTTTTTCAGCTTCTTTTTTTCTTCTCGATATCGTCTGTGCTGCGTTTGTTGGCTGCGGATTCGATTTTTTTAGGAAGAGACGATTTTTTTCTTAAATTAGTTGTAACTAGTTGGTGAAAACCGATATTACAGTCTGCGTGTAATCATGTGCAACGTTAATTTAAAAGCGAAGAACGAAGTAGTTTTGGATTGGCACCGCTTGAGCTTTCTGGCTCGCTAGTTTCTATATAGCGGCGATAGGTGGCGCATACGCACTTTTTCATTTCCCGCATCACAATCTGCGAGCAGAATGTATTATATATAGTGGTGTGCCACCTATGCCGTATTAGCATTGCTGAGCTTGCTGCTTGGGTCGCTCGTGCTATAACTTTATTACAACTTTCATAGCTTTAGTTGGATTATGTATAACGAATTTGTCTTTTATGCTAATGTTCCATCTGATGTTGTAACAGCTCCTCTGCGGCTTTCGTATTTCACTGCAAAGGGTTAGAGCTATTTTTGGAATATTTCTTTAATTTGAAATATCTTTTTTTTACAATTAAAAAAATATTATAACAAAACTATCAGCTATATCAATTTTGTGATAATTCGGGTTCCGAATTTTGCCAACCAATTTTCTCATCACATGACGTGTTGAGTCATAACGACGTGCGCTTGGATTCATTTGATATTCTTTCTCAAAAACATGTAAGTATATTATTCAAAACAACGCAGTGGTATATGAAAACGATAACTATCGCTGAGATACATGTTGCAAAATAAAATCATGTTGACGACATTTCGACCCAACTTCAGTCCGTGTTTCAGGATAGTACGTACTCGCTGAGATGACGAATTGGGCGCGCAATATAATAGATTCAAATGAAAATTCTATAAGATTCAAACATTTAAATTTTAGCGCCATTCAATAATCAATCGAATTCTTCGCGCAACATCCGGCCATCACTTTTTAATGCGAGGAGAATCACATACAACAGTAAATTATCATTCCGTAATAGCCATCAACAAAAAAAAAAAGAAAAAAATACTTTCCGTTAAACCACTCGAGCTAAAGCTCACTCAGTATTTCGCGAATATACACAGAGAGAAAGGGAGAACGCGTACAGCTTCCAGCCAAGTAAATAAACGTTGCAGCTGAACGAGTACAACAAAGCTACTTATCATGGTCCAAGAGAGAGGTCTGCATTTTAATCCATCAGACGAATCAGTTGCGTGCGTTAAAGACCAGCAACTCTCTTTCTCTCTTATCTCAAGTGTGCACGCGCGAAAATGATCCGTCTCCGGTGCGCGCGTGATCATCATGGGCTTGCGCGCGCGGCTCGTGCAAACTCTCTTCCGGTACGTGTATGGCTCCTTGCATGCGGACGACTCGTGTGGGCGACCCTCGTCGCGCGTTTCTGCGTACAAACAAAACCCGACGGAATATGATGGGAGAGCGCGCGCCTGCGCGCAAATGTATATTATCCCGTCGTTGGAGTCGTCTTCTTTCTTGACCGCCTATACTATACTATAATTTTCAGTTGGAGTATTATTGGCTTCAAAAACTGATGTGTAATATCGACAAAAAATATTATAGTTTATTTAAAACGAAATTTTTCTTTCATCCTTACCCATATTACTTCAAAACAATGGACCTATATAACCCTCCTGCAATACATCCACACAACATAAACTCTGTGATGTCTCGATTCGCCAACGCATTCATCATTAATTAAAGCCATCGCAGGAAGCCCAAGCAGAGCGCAGTATAAATATACGACGACAAACTCTCCACAAGGGTTGCGACAAACAGTAGGAGAGCCCCTACAAAAAGCCCTTAACAAACCGTAAGCTATAAACATCGACAAAAACAATGCTTTCATCGTCCCCCTCTCTCTCCTGCACAGATAATCCGAGTCTATATCGCATCGTGTACATCCAGTAAAGCCGCTATATATTTCATAAATTTTTTGCCCCAGCGCAAGAGAGAGATGTTTGACGCGCGCACGAGCCAGAGTCATCGCATAACGAGCCGTGTACGTGTGTGCACCGTATACAACTATACACGTATATGTGTACATATACGAGCGATGCTAATGCATCGAAACGAAACGTAAAAGTCACCCTTCGACGCGGGTACCGTGACTAATCGATGAGCACGCAGCCGGTCGTCGTCGTCGTCTCTCAATCTCGCCGGTCTCTCTATACTGCGGATCTGAAATGTTATATACAGCGGACCGAATTCGCGCTCTTCCGCCTGTGAAGGTAATTCTTTGCTTGTGCGCAGACGTCACATGTATATACACTGCGTGATATTGGCCTGCTACATCTGCTATATCGTTTTTCATATAAAAATAGATCGAACAAGAGATCAGTGGATTTTTATACTTTCACGTTCCTGTTGATCTCAATCCTTCGACGATTATATATATTTTTTTAATATACTTGTACTATCAAGAACGTCGATCTGCATTAAAGAAAAGTAGATGTCCACTTTCTTCCTTTCCGAGAATCAAAATGTGTATTAATATACCCACACCATCGCACGTCTCGAACTTTTTTTCACCGGCCGTCCAGTACTTATACATATAAGTACCAGCACAGTCCACCCATTGTCGTCGCTGCACAACTATCGAAATTGTTTTCAACTGTTGATTACGCACTGCGAGAGTATAGAATAGATCCAGCGAATCAGACTCACCCTCGGCTACGCGGGAGGGGATCGCTAAATTGTTTACAGGTCACGTGACACGAGCGTACATAGGGTGGCGCTGCTGCATCAGTGTGTGTATAGCTGCGCTTCATCGACGGAATAATGAAGAGCTGAGCGAGCTTCGTTAAGTGCGGTCGACCGTAAGAGGTTACGGTTTCCCATGACGACTTTAATTTCACCCATTGTTCGATTACATGCTGAATGTGTGTGCATGTTATATATATATAGGAGCATTCGCGCGTGCAGTATAAGCGATGGATGCGCGCGAAAGCTCGAGCGAGCGTGTATTATTGTACATAGTTGAGAGAGCGTAGGTTATCGTATATATATACGGGGATCCATGTGGGCATTTCTTTATCGGGGATGAGCTGGTTGGCCTTTTGCAAGTCATCGTCAGCTGTGATGGGGTTGGATTTATATATATATTGTTGCTGGATGTGTGACTTGAAGAGTTGTACTCGATTGATGCTTTTGTGATAGGGGTCTTTAAATAGACACTAATGTTGCTATGATATATTTATGTATTATACTGTATAGAACCTATTTATTTTCTATACTATGTAAGACGAGAAGTATTGATCAATATGGGCAACTCGTATACCTTAATAGTAGCCGAAGAGCTATTAATTCATTCAATTCTAGTTTGCAATACTACGACTGATACATCAATAGTATATATTGCTACTAATGCTGAACAAAACTATCAAAGCAAAAAACCATACAAAACAAGCATAAATAATATATATTTTTTCAATGTCCGCAAGCGCGCAACCAATCCGCTATCGCCCACGCAAAGTTACCCAAATAAACGAGCAATCAAAGCAAATCCCGTCTCAAGGGCAATAATGCGCGCGTGTGTATACTCTCCTCTCTCTCTCTCTCTCTCTCGCGCGCATCGAAGGCGCACATGTTATGTCCACTACACACTCTACAGACTCTCTCGACTCATTAAGATTTCAAGCTGCGCGCGAGAGCAAAATCAAACGCCACAGTAGTAGTATAAGTATACCAGCAGCAGACTTTCCTCGAAGCCTTTCCACGCGACAACGACGACGACTAATTACTCCGAGGCCGTAATAATCTTAATCCGAGCGTGCAGAAAAGAAAAACACACGTATATACATAAGCGTAATAAGGGGTCAACTCGCGGGCTCGACCCCCTGATTGGAGTAGTCGCGCGCGCTGCAGCTGCCCCACCCGAATCATCATCATCATCATCATCATCAGCTTCGTACATACACTCATCGCCGCCGCGTCGCGTTCATTCATTCTTTCATTCATTCATGCGATTGGCGCGTTTCTACGATCTCGGCAATTAGCGGCTTCTTCATTCAGGAATCATGGCACGAGAATGCCCTGCGCGCACGAGTCATCCCGTGTTGGATTATTTTTACGCAATTCCAAGGAGGTGCTGTTGCTTGATGATGTTCATTGTCTCGTGCGCGTGGACAATTATTAAAGGGGGCTTGTATATATATATAACACTCGCAGATTTTTTCGGCGGACACAAGTTTCTCCGACTTTCTTGGAAGGGGGATTTATATACTTGTATTATGAGTATCAGGCCGGCTGCAGACTGGGCGACGGCCACTTGTGTGCCCGGACATTTAAAGTCCTTCTTGTATTATATATATATAAAGCTCTTATGTGCGAGAGTTATTTTTATTTTCTGAGCAGACCATACGCGCGCGGTATATTCATCATTCTCTCGTCGCAGATGATGTGATGCGGTTGTTGAGGGGTCCGATAAGATTTTTCTTGTGTGATACTTTTGAAAGAATTTCAACGAGACATGTATTAACGATAAAAAAAAGAAGTTAATTGATACAAAAACAAACGCACAGAACAATTGCATTACGCATCATCATCCCACAATTATCCCATTGCACCTACTTATATATCGTCGTATCACCCGTACTCTCGTCGTCAGGTCCCCAAACAATCGTCTCTCAGGACGAAATAAAAAAATGCGTCCCGCACCTATTATGTTATAATGCGACCACCACGAAGAGCCCACACAGAGACTCGAACCTGCTTAAATTGCGCGAATTACGATCCGACTCTCGTCGAGAGGGATATATACTATATAAGCAAACCTCGGCGAATAGGAAACATCAATTTGCATGATGACTTTTTCGCCGAACGAGAGGATTCGTCACATTCTCCGAGTTTCTCTGAAGCTAGATGTATATAATATATCCTTTCCAAAGACAAAATTCTTAATTCGGTTATTGGTCGCAACGACATTATAATATGCTCTCCAATTCGTCTGTTTTAATACCCGGTTTCCGCTGTTGTATATATATACGTAAAAAGACGCGTCAAAACACAGTGCGGCACGTGCGGTCCAGTTTGAATAATTAAAAGGAGCAATAATGCAGCGCACGACAATTGTTATCATCCGCGGCAAGACGATGATGGCCCGCTTTTTTTATTGGGGGACACCGGAAGCGGAATCGTCGCGTGCGCAGTAGTAGCCTCTTTTTCTTTTCTTTGTCGGTATATATTTAACGAGTTTTTCGGCGCGCTCCCGTTATATTGTCACTTGTGCGTATAAGATGTTTGAATTTATTGTTCTTCCTCTTGAGATCAAAGCGTGCGGGTTTTCGGTTCGGATATTACGAAACGGGAACACACTGTTATACTGCATTACATAGCTCTTATTAAGATCGTTTAAACGAGAAGAGGATGATATGCTACTTTGAATTTTGAATTTTCTCAGCTTTTTTTTATATTTAAGCGTCTATTAGTTGAGCTGAGCACACAAAGGCGAACGTGATTCCATCAAATCCTAGTGCTTTTGCAAAAGTATATATCCACAGCCTTTCTCAGCCCTCTAAAACAAACAAGAACAAAAAGATCCTCGAAAAGAGCTGCGCTCGAATCCTTATCGCAATCCCACGTAAACTCTCCGCAAACTGTTACAGTGTATTTTATGAAAGCAGTATATAGCAGCTGTGCGACACAGTCATTACCAAAACCGATCGATTCTCGCCGGGCATTTGTTCAGCGAGTAATTATCATCCGGCGACTATGGCCACTTGTTGGCGCACCGGGGCTTGCAAATCGTATAATAACTCTTTGCGAAACGTTTTAGCGCTTGAATATATGGACCGACGAGTGGCAGCAAATGGCCGCGAGAGCGTGCAGAGTCCTTATAGTTACCTCGTTCGCTACCCTTCATGTGTGTGTGAACACTTTTTAATCGTTTCGCTGGAACTAAAATGATTTTTTTTATTGCGCTCTCTGTTGAAAAAGATTGTTACAGTATAGAGAAAAAAGCTGCAGGCTATAGTGTGGTGTATACATTGTTTTCGGGCTAGCGAAGATAGGTGGCGCATAGGCACTTTCCTAATTCACTTTATCTTAATCTGCGCCCAGAATGTGTGCCAACTACGTCGTATTAGCCTTGTTGGGAATGCTGTTTATAGGCCGCTCATGCTATAACTGATGTCTTAGCATATGCCGCATGTGAAAATCATCTTAAAATCTTCAATATTGTTTATCGATGCCTTTTTGTTTTCGGTGCGGACTTTGAATTTTTGGTAAAAGACAGATTTCGCATACAATTTTTAATTAAAATTAGGTATTGGATACTCAGTACGATTATAAGGATAATGTATACTGAGAATAGAGGAGAGCAAACGTTAATATTCTCGAGTCCAGCGCATGTATAAATGTTTTGTCTTATTTTAAAAAGGTATTATGAATGAGTGCGCGGGAGCAGTATATTATAGTAGAGTCGGCTTTCCAGAATTGAAATAAATGGGGAAAAAATTCAGCTGATTCTGTGTTGGAGTGGGTGGCACGCGCCTGATGCCGTAACTTTAATATAAACGGTTAACTGGCTCGCTGTAACACGAGACACACCGGAAGGGACATCAGCCGAGTGTCACTCAGTCATTTAGGGACTTTGGCCTGCACCGTCATCTGCTCTCTTTCTCTTTCTCTCGTGCATGTAAAATATTATTATGTTGATCCTTTTTTCAATTTGCTCACTCGCAACATCTAATTGCGACGGAATTTCTTCTTTTTTTTCTTTCAATTTTCGCTTCGACTTGAAAGACAGAGTCGTTTAATTGTAGCCTTATTATTATCTTAAAAATTTCAAAATGCAAACAAAATTTTTAATTCGACGTGTATAATTGCTTTGCCAAATGAGCAAGACGCTTAAAATAATAAACCATACAATAGATTCTCTGAAGAGAAGATGTGACTAAAAATATTAAAATTTTCACTAAATACACTCTCATCTCGGTACAAGTCATCCGTGCAGAAATCCAATAAAAATCAGCCACTTCCTGTGTTCTATATACATGAGCCACACACAACATAATATTTTCCTCCCAATCATAGTCTCGAAAAGCGATTGAATCATTCATTCACTTGCTCTCTGCGGCTGCAGATAGATCTGCGAATGATGAATCACGTATATAACAGACGTCGCGAAGACCGAGTGAAACGTTTCATTATCGCCGCGGCTGCAATGCAATCGCGTGACGACGACGACTGCTCCTCGACCTCTTTTACTTCGATGACCATCACATATAAGATGTACAGCAGTATTCTGATGTCGATTTTCTCGCATATATATACGTATAGGACTATAAACGATCATTTCCACCGTCGCGTGTCTTTTATCGCTCCTGTAATTTTGGCTAATAATCCGCGCGACGGACACAAGATGCTGTGGAGCTGATAACGTATTATATCTGACGAAATCGCATAATGTTTTTCGAGAGAAGCTCGTGCGGTGTCATCTGGTTCTGAAGGTTTCGCGACTTTTGATTTAATATTGTAAATTTGTTCACCGAAAAGGAAAAACGAGCTTCGCTGTGTGTTACAGAGAAGACCCTTATAAAGACCATTAATGTCGAGCACATACATACACGTATACATACAACAGAAGAGTGAAAGAGCGAAAAGACTGAGAGATTGGTGCGTGAAAGCGTTGCAATAGAGAGAGGGAGAGCGGAAACCCTGCTTTGGCTAAACACTGCGCCATACGCACAGACACACACATGCGCCGTTGTGCTGGAGGCAATTAAAGCTCGGCGCGGTTTTGTCATTGTGATTCTAAGGCTTCGCGCGCTGTAATTGTATATACACACACGCACTGCATCGGAGTAGCATTGCGCTCTTTGCCCAAGTGTATACGACGTCCGCTTATACATTTGAATTGCTGTAGAGAGTATATAAAACGAGCTTTCGGATAAAATATATTATACCGTGTTTTGATGGCCTACATAAGTCGAAATTCATTTTTTAATGGACCCTTCCATTAGCAAACTAATTTTTTTTTTATAAGCTATAGCCGACTGTAATAAAACTCTCGAACGCGTCCTTATTTGTGAGTAGCAGTATACAGTAGCGGCGCCTGGAAAATGCCCGTATGTCGCGTTTCAATTGAACAAGACCGGATGCGCTATTCGGGATGGATGCGCTGACTCAAGTGACGAACTGCGGAAATAGGCCGACGAACGGCCGGCGTTGATTGTTTCAATTAGAAGTAGTAGGTGCTTTGGTCTTCGTGGAATTGTTCTGTGCTGCTGCTGCTGCTGCTGCTGCTTCTCCGAACATATTGTCGTGTGTTTTGGTAATCGATGAGAAAGAATCTGGAATAATTTGAAGCTCGAATTGGAACTAAGTAAAGTTTTATACGACTTTTATCGATCTCTCATCATCGCAATAATTAATCAAAGCCACTCAGGCATAATACACAGCTCGATTTAAAAATTAATCCAACTCGCTTACGTGATCGTCGCCGTGAAAAATAAAAAATAAGACGACACCGTGGCTGTCGAAGCTCCAATAAAAAAGAAAGTCATATACACACATTGAACATGAAATATCCAGCGGGTTCTTAAGCCTTTCCAGGCCATCCGTTCGCATCGACTCTCGTCGAGCTGAGGCGACGTAGACAACGCGCTTTATACACACCGCGAATAAATAATTCGTAAAAAAGGTCGCGCGCATCAGTCAGAAGTAATAATTCTCTCGTCTGCAGACGAGAGAGAGAGGCTAATTGAAGCCGCGCTCATTCAAGATCTCGCGCGAACCCTTCCGTCGAAATCTTATTTCGCGACGAGATTCTCCCTTCTCCCAATATTCAGCGTGTGTGTGTGTGTTGGGTTCTATAATAAAGTGGAATATCTACGCAAGTAGGCCTGTGCAGGGGATATTACGTTTCCGGCGGCGGCGGCTTTCTTCACGCGCGTTGTTCTACTCTCTTTTCATTCGCTTCGTCTTACACTTCTTCGTTCTCGTATACTCACACTCTTTGTCGTTTTTTTCTTTAATTGCGTTGTGTTAAATGGCTGTAATTTACTGTATATGAGTGAATGCAAATATTCTTCATACATCAATTCACAGCCTAGAAAATCAGGACACATGGCAATCAATTCTCGCAAGCATATAAATCCTCTAATCTGCTGAATTTCAGCAAATCTCTCGCTCAATTCTTTCTCCTCGGCATCACGCAGTCTTGTGTCTGTGTGCGACCCTTTCGCGAGAGAAAGCAAAACGCCGCGCGCTCATTCATTCTTGTGTTCACTCTCATTCATTCGCTCAACACTTTTATGCGCCGAGAGAGAGAGAGAGATATAAGTATACGGGTATCAGCTCCTATGGGAACACATCAGCCAAGCGCTATATACTCCTTAACTGTTTTGTACAGCGTGATTAGGCCTAATGTCCGCGCTCGTTTTCGCGTCCGGTGTGGAGGAGACCGAGATACTGCATTTGAATGTACAACATTATTATTCTACGATCGTTATATATACACAATATTTTCAAGTCGACGATGATAACAACAAAAGGGGTTATACAGCTATAAGCTCTAATGGATTAAGGCAGACGCAAGTATTTCATGTAGCATAAAGGTAGTAGGTCTTCCGCCTCTCTCTCTCTCTCTCGCTTCATTATGCATGATTAAGCAGCTCGATACTACTGCTACTACTACTGCGTGTATTATATATTAACGCGCGCGCACGATATTTTATTAACAACTGACTGTACGGCATAGTTTCACATAATACACACTTCGATCCGCTCAACCCTTTCGCCTCAACTTTCTCCTGTACGAAGCTCGTGCATAAAGAATTTTTCAAACGTAAATATTTCATGTTATATACATAATTATACTATACATTTTTCAAAGCTTTACTCTCGCAACTCTGTCACACACACACACACACACATACATATAAAGGCAGTTCGCACTGGACAACCGATCAGCGTTCCGCACGTCAGACTACTCGTCGAGGGATTAGCTCTCCTAGTCTCATCTCGACGTAGATTCGTTGCCGACTCATCCATCTCGCAAATCTGCTTATACATAGGTGTGTAAGTACGCGCTTGCGTCAGCTGATAATAATATAGCGCGCGTGATGCTCTATACGGCCGCGGCAATTTTCGAGGTACTTGACTCTATCCTTGAATTTCGCTCGCGGTATGCGTGAGATTGAGCCTAATCGAAACGCCACGTCGCAATGCTCCAGCTGCGCCCTAGTACCGACGATGTCACTGTGTTTTAAGTATAGAACGTTTTATTTTCTGTGTATATATAATTAATATCGAAAATTCCTTGATTACACTCTGATCGTCTCTGGGCCACGTCGTATATATATAATATATAAGAAAGACACAATGAGGCTCGTTTATCTGATGTTTATTGTCACCTTGGAAAAACCAAGTCTCTTATAGATGGCTCCTCCTACAGGCAAATTAATGATATCCGTCTAGACGCCGCCGGACGCTCGAAAGCTTGTCGTCTGCGGGGAAACCCGTATACTTGCTCCAGTTTATATGGTATATATTATTATAGAGATTTGGAGCAATAAGCATCACGCCGTGGTCATTACGAGCTGTGTTTATTACGTATACCTTTGGATCGACTATATGGGCGGGGGTCATTAGAACAGTAGATATCGCCTTGGCAAACAATAAGCCGGAAATTTTTCATTTTGAAAAACCAGAGTCTCCCAACGATTCCTCGAGACGAAAAATCAAATCCCGTATATAGTACGTGTCTATTAAAGGCCTGGCCGCAGTTTGGGAGCCATTACATAGGGGAGAGATGAAGAAACCCCGCGCGAAATATCCCCCCTTCCCTTTACGTTATACACAACCGGCTCTCTTTTTCTGCTGTCGGGTGTACTATATACTGCATCGGAGAGAGGAAGAAGAAGCCCCGGGTTTTCTGAATGGAATAACTAGTCGCCGCCCTAATGTGTGCTGTAGTGGAGGCACCCCGAGTGAAAATACATATAATGCGACAACATACCACCGCGCCGAAATCTATTGACGCGATATATACACAGACTCGGGAGCGTTATCCCCCTCTATACATGTATATATACGAGTCGTTGTATGCTGTATATGTGTGTGTGTGTGGAGTGAGCTTGTTGGTGGTTGGCGCGGGATATATTCTTTGTGTAAATAGCGTTGCTGCGGTTCAAGATGGCGATGTCAAAATATATAATATAACTCGGCGCGTATTATAAGACTCGTGTATCGATCGCAATGTAATTTTTGTTAATTAATATTCGCGCTTACATTATTAGAAAAAAAAAAAAAGAGAGAACGACTCTCGAAACGTGTGATTATCATTACCGAAGCACACACGCAGTGTGAAGTGTAAAGATCATGCATGCTTATACGATTAATAAGTAAAGCGAGACGAATATAACTCGTAGGCATTGTAGATCGCGTGAGCTATATATGCGTACTTACATACAGCACTGCTCCAATAGTGTAATATATACATACTGTTGGCATAAGCATCAGGGTAAAATGTATATGGTTAGAATATCAAACAGGAGCTAGCGAAAATGAATAAATAAAAAGCAGTATATAATGAATTATTCCGGCATAAAGTTTGCACTGCACACTTTGAAGAAGAAAAAAAAACAGAAATATTATAAAGTCCGCGGTTAGCAACAAGAATAAGAAGAAGCCGAGTACAGTCTAACCGCACACACACACGTCGTCGTCATCATACTCAAGAGAGAGAGAGAATCGTCGCGTAAAGTAAATACCTTCGGCCCGCGCATACCAGCGAGCATCACGCACTTGCCACTTGGCGCAATTGGCCACGCAAGTGTTTACCGTCCCCTCGCTGTGCTACGTGACGCTATGTCGTCGCAGCTTCTCTCGTTCCATCATCGTGTATATATAACTCCGATTCCTGGACCATATTTGTAATACAATAATATCGTCGCGGCTTGAAGAAAGGCCGACTTTGCCGAAATTCTATTTCTCGCTGTCAATTTTGGAGCAGAACTGCGTGTACGTGTATTATTACGTTGTGTATATGGAAAGTATAAATGCGAGAGACGGCGCCAGTGGAATCCTGAGCTCTCTGTCTCTCTGTGTACCTTTGCCACTCCTGCTGATGGCTTTACTTTTGTTTGCGCTATACTGCACCGCTAAAAGTGTTGGCTATTTGCGGTTCCGCGCATCAGCTTGATGGAACGGGATGCTAATACTTTCTCGGGTTATTGGCATTTTTGCGTAACGAGCTAAAAATAATATCCTTTTATATATTACAACTCGCGATACGTAATCCGATGATAAATTCGAAACGGGACAAAGATAAGTAAAGACCCGGTTATTTCTACCCTCGTAGTACGTATACGCAGTCTGCAATTTACTCTCAAACATATAGAAAGAGAGAGACACGCATTGAATATATAGGCACAGATCGATGCGCGACACAACTCGAGCGTCCGTCGCAAGAGGGCCGAAAGTACCTCAATAAGAGCTGCATCACACACACACACACACGGCTGACACGTACGCGGCTTTATTTTCAAAAGAAGAAGAAGAAAAACAATATTATATACAATAGTCGAAATCCATCATCATCTCGTTCTCCGGGTGCGCAATTACATGGCCTAGCTATACTCGTAAATAAAAGAGTATCTCCAGCAATGAAATTCATCGACGACAGTAGTGCCATTATCTCCTCTAACCCTCCTGCGCACGATAAACAAACGATTATAATATTATATACACTGACGAGAGAGTGCTCGAACACATCTTACACACACGACGATCCTCGCGCACATATATATATATATATAGTTTCGTTAGTACTTATCTACTCGGCCCTTTAAGCGCGACGACGACGACGTACGTACACGCGTCATTATCTTATTTACGCCTCATTGTCTCAATGCGAGCGTATCACACGTGTGTGTGTGTGTGTAAGTGTGTATATGTGTGTCAGTCGCTCTCTTTCTTCGCTGTATATATGTGTGATATGTCGCGCGGCAAAGTGTACTATACTCGCGATTCGCGTGCATGCAGCTTGGCTAAGCTTACCGGGACCACTTTGGCACACGCTCTTTCTCTCTCTTGCGGCTCGTGTGACTCGTGCGCGCGCGTGTGTGTGTGTAGAAAATTTAGAGGACGCTTGGCTTTATTTTTGAGAAAGTCGTTCTGAAAAAGAGTATCGGAAAGTCATACTTGTATATCTCGTTCTCCTAATTGCAAGCTGTGCGTTATTGAGAAAACAGTCAGGTGTCGTTTAAACATCACACCAAAGCATTGTTAATTCAACCGGTATAGAGTATATAAATTAATCGATAAATTGCATAACTCCTATATACACATACACGCGCGGAGTCTATAGACTGTTTCCTACTCGACGTTTCCAAGCTTTACGTAAGCACATTTGTTTTTTGACACATTTGACCCTTATCACCTATACGCAAACGAGCTCCTATACTATATATACGTTTAGTACTGTAATTAGATTTCCGAAGAAAGAAAACTGCGTTCGCACTGATCTCTATAGTATACACTTATATATTTCGTGGACAAGTTGTAATCTACGACTATATAGTATCGACTGGTATATATTGCGGTGATGCATAAGAAGTGCCGAGGGTGTATTTTTATCGAGAGGCTAATTTTTCTTGGCGTAAGTTGGTAAGAAGGGTTTACACAGCGACGACGACGACGACGACGACTCGACGACTTGTGTCTGATTACACTACAAGTAACCTCTCTCGGTGATCATTAAACTTACAGTAAAGACACGCCGTTATAAGTAGAGGACTATGTATCATGTATGATTCGACGTGTTTCTCACATCGATCAGTGGCACGAATATAGCTGATGCAGTATATGCACTGTCGATTCAACACAAGTGTCAATGCGGCAACATAGTTTCCTTTTACACTTTATATACTTACATCAGAAGTTACACTTTCTTCGAATCGCTAAAACAATTCTAACATATCGATGTAATATTATATTATATCAAAATATTGTAAATTGTAAATGAATATTTAACAAAGTGTAATATTATTAAAATGTAATAAAACGTAAACTGCTACGTGGAAATGACGGAGTAGAGTATATTGTAATATAATGATATACTTTTTACAGTACATTTATTTGTTGAGCAGTCCGCGTGTGTCTTTCACAGCGCAGCTAACGTGTACTTTTCTGCATAGATCAGCGGACTCTATATGTCGACTTTCCATCCGTGTTCCTCAAGTATACACGGCATTGACGTTCTCCCGACGGAACGCGCATGAAATATGCACATAGAAACCAACACACATCGATCGCCCCCTTCGTTATTGACGCTGTTTATATACCGATTGTTTGTAATCTATATATACACACCTACCGTTTATATTAATTTCACATTCGACGTTCTGAACTACAATATATATTTCAGAAACCGCAACTCGACCGCATCCCATTCTACTGTAGCAGCTTTCGAAAAAAAAGATTTTTTTTGTTATCTCTCCTACTGGTTTGTTTCCCTTAACTCCGAGAGGTAAAAAAAAGTGGATTTTCTGCGAGTATACAAGCCCTCGAGAGAGAGTGAGAGAAACCAAGGGCTCAAAGGACCGCAAGGAAGGCCGAGGAAATATGGTTTATGGTTATATTGTCGCAATAAAGCAATTCGACGGGCTGCGGATGAGTCCTGTGCTGCTGCTGCTGCTGCATTGTCTGATGTCGTCGTCCTCTCTTGGCGAACGGAATTTTATATGTTGTGTTTTGACAGCCCGCGGGTTTTGGGACTGTTAATTTTTATGATACTTACGGGAGGCTTGAACGCCTTGCGGATTCGACTTTTCCTTCAAGCTGATATGCTGCCGTGAGATTCAATTTTTTTTTGCGTGTTTTTTTGTTTTAAGAAAGCATGTTATTTGTTGAATGAATCGTTCAAATAAAAATGTATACTTGCTGCATATGTTTGAAGTTATTTATCTCATTGAAAAACAAAATATTACCATATAATTTAAAGAAATAAAAAGAAATAAATTCAGTCAGAAAATTTCAAGTCAAAAAATCAAAGCTAAGTAATTTTCAAATAAAAAGTGTCAAAAGTCAAGATAATTTCCTTTTAAAATTTACTTTTAAAATATGCAATGAAGTTAATTTTATAATCTTTAAATACTAAATAAAATAATATTGGTGACTGGGAATAAGGTTGCGGAAAGGTGTTTTCAACTCGTATTGAGAAGCCAGATGATTATAGAAAAAATTTTTAGACATTTATTCACCGTACGTTTACAACATGTCTCTTATCTCTCCTCCTCCTCCTCTCCACTTCATCGTCGAAATTGTTCTACGCATTTTTTATATATGTACAGAGCTATATTCTCGATTCGTCGACATCGATAATATCATAATAATACTAACATAATAATAATAATAATATTATTAATACAATAATAATAATCTTTGCATGGGTCGTATGTACAGAATTATCAATCGCACATTCGCATAACAATATGTATAATATAATAATTAATAAGAGAGACACCGGGTTGTGCGCGCAGAGCCCGGTCCACTTAAAGCTCTCGACGCGGTCGAATTCGCCTCAACGTAACCATTTACAATCTATGTACAATTATCGTCAACGACTATATATATAAAATAATAATAATAATAATCAAACAGTCTCAAAACGCGCACCGAGATCATCACCGAGAACTATCTATATCTACACATGCGTATCTATGTACAGAGAAAAAGAGTATATAAATATTATATATCGATAAGTCACGAAATAATTCTAGTCGCTACAGCGTCGCCAGGCCGTCGGCAGCTGCTGAGTGACCACAGCAGAAACTCAACTTTGTCTACCGGTCAGCACCGTGATCGGCTTCAGCACGAGCTGAGGCGCGTGGTGCTGTGGTTGCTGAACGGGTGATCGCTGTGGCTGTTGAGGTGGCGACATGGGCTCGGGACTGCTTCCCGGGGAAGCTGTCGTCGAGGCCGGTTGACTGTGGCTCTGATGATGGACGGACTGCAGCTGCTGCTGGTACCGCTGTTGTTGCTGCTGCTGCTGTTGCTGGGCATACACGGCGGCCTGGTGCTGCTGGTGGGCAGCGAGGTTGCGGAGCGTCGCGTAGAAGTCGTACCCCGTCGGAGGCATCGCTGGCACGGCAGCGATGCCCGAGGGGTACGCTCCCGTCGGAGCCTGGAGGAGCCGTTCCATGGAGAAGGCGCCGTGGGCCGGTGGCGCCGCCGATGGCTGAGCACTCGAGGCTGGCAGAGGCTGTGGCTTACAGGGCAAACTCGCTCCGGGCAGGAGCGAGGCCGGGTAGCCGGACGGCGTGCCGTAGGCTGCTGCCGTGGGTGCATAGGCGGCCGCCGCGCGCGGAAGGTAGGGCAAGCTGTAGAGCGATGCCGGCCAACCCGGAGGAGCGTAGGGCGACGGGTTGTAGAGCGAGCTGAGGACCGCGCTGCGCTTGAAGGCGGCGAGTCGCGACCTCGAGGCTGCCGTCGTTCGCCTACGGAGTTTGCCGGTGGTGCCGCCGATGAAGACGTCCTCGCTGCTGGCGTCGAGCATCCAGTAGTTGCCCTTGCCCGGGTCGTCGTAGTGTCGGGGCACCTTGACGAAGCACTTGTTCAGCGAGAGGTTGTGGCGGATCGAGTTCTGCCAGCCCTGCTTGTTGTTCTCGTAGTAGGGAAAGTTGCGCATTATGTACTCGTAGATGCCGTTGAGGGTGAGCCTCTTCTCGGGGCTCTGTCGGATGGCCATCATGATGAGGGCGTTGTAGCTGTATGGCGGCTTCTCGGACTTTTTCTTCTCGGCGTCGGCGGCGCTCTGCTCCTTGCTCGGCGCCGAGGACGAGTCCTTGCCGTTGCTGCTACCGGCGGGACTGGAGTTGTTGGCGTTGCGCGAGCAATCGAGAGGCGAACCGTCACCGGTTACGTCGAGGTCACTCGAATCGTCGCTGTCCGGACTGGGAGACTGGGATGGAGCTGGTGTGCTCGCGCAGGCCTCCGGCACTATGTCCCGGATGCTGAAGTTGCTCTTTAGACTGGTGCGCGCTGGCGGCGGCGATGCGGTCACCGTGAGCTGCTCGTTCGAGCCTTCCATGTTCACCATTCTCTTCTTGGCACTTTCAACTGTTATCGGGCAACGAACTGAAGCGATTTTCAAGATCGAGAGAGAGAGAGAGAGAACTGAACACACTGATATTTGTATATTTCACTGAGCGCACTGCGGTCGAACTACGATGTGTCGTCTCTGACGATGTGATCGGTCATTGAGAAAACCGGCCGAAGCTACTGCACTGTGTGAACTGTCGTATATACTTGCTGCTTCGCGCCGAAGTGTTCGGTTCGAGCGATCGCACGCGTCTGCTGGTCCCGGGGCAGTGGTGGGGCTTATATAGCCTCAGCGGAAACTCCTCCTCTGGGCAGATTGAGCCCATCCTCTGGCGATGTGCATCCAATGCTCGGAATTGTCATCGAGTGATGCCGAGCCCCGAAGCTTGGTGGGGAACCAATGGGAGAGCGGAGCAGCTGCGGCGCCCCGTTGGGTGAGCCGTTAGATGGTGGGGAGGAAGACGTGGTGGGGAGAGGGTGCAGGCGTCGCGAGCTCGCATTTCGAGCGCTCTATTCGCTGAGCGGTGGCAATAAAGAAGCCGCCGCTGATGTAGCCGCAAAGCGGAGGAGATGATGAACTTGTCACCGGCGCTCGACTGACGCACTCGTGTGTAGCGATGGAAAATTGAGTTGCTGGAATTTGACGCGCATTTACTTGGAGGGATTTAATTGAATTATATCTGATAATAAATGATGCAGATATTTTTTCGTAAATCAACAGCTTTCTTTAATTTCAAAATGACTTTATTTTATGGAAGCTTGATCGAGCCAAAAATTATCAACGAAATCAAACACAATTCTATTCGCAGAAAACAATATTATAGAGCTGCAAAGCTTTTTCGGCTTAAGAATATCCACATAAGTATAGTGAAATGTGGATCAAGTTATAATTCATGTCATTCCATCAGGTAATCATTAAGTTTTACACCTCAGATTATCGTGGCCTATACACGTGTATAGTCAGAGCGTCGTAAGATAAATCCCTACTTTATTGTAAAACTTTTGAAAATCGTACTACGATCGCCCACACCTATGCCCGTTTCCATGAATGCCAATAGGGATCTAGTACTGGATTATCGAATTAGCGTCAGGTCAGAATTGAAATGACACTGCCCAAGATTTGATTCAGCCAACCCTTTCGAACGTAGATGATTGGGGGTGGAGTTTATCAGCAAAGTGTAAATCTGAGCCATTTTCTCAGAAAAAATTATTCTTAAAAAATCTTTGCATCTGAGTTATAATTTGAGTTATAACTATTAAGTGTAGTCTTGTTTGCAAACATTTATCAGTGAAATAATTATAAGCAGGTAAAATTTTGTATACGTACAATACAAGTGATGACCATAAAATTTTATGACGCTGTGCTTACCACGGGCATACCTGCGATTCGGAGTAGTCTAATCCAATTTTGGCCGTATACCTGCATGCTGTTGTGTATCATGCAGATATTATACAATAACCAAATTATTTACAATTGTTCACTGTCGTATATAAACAAAAGAATTGATCGTTCTGTTGGAAGTATACGTGTATCCAAAATGAGCAGTAAATTTTATTCTACCATCGTATAAATTCGCCGCATAAGTAGGCGGTGCCCCGAGTTAAATCGGATCATCCTGACCCATGGGTATTGTTTCCAGGTCATTGTGTTCTAACAAGATAAGAAAGGGGACACAATCGGTCGAAATGACGTCAGACTCACCTGCACGATCTCGAATAGAGATGATTTAAGTCGTATTTAAAACTTGGAACAAAACTGTCATCGCAATATATATAAAAAATCATTAAAAGTTAAAGTATTTATGATTGAATTCGAGACTGAATTTCGAAATTTCTTATCCTTTAACCTATTTTATACAAAAAATAAGCCGTTTACGAAAAAATTTATGAGAATCATTTCAGTTTTAAATTGTCTAAAGATTACGAAATTAATTTTTTAAAGTCAAAAATAAACAATTTTGAGTAATTGTTAATAACAAATT